>ANSM01001723.1:0-27246 GCA_000347735.1 Cercospora canescens BHU | reverse complement strand
TCTTAATACTTGTTCTAGCTACTAATCTACTCTAACCTTTAGCTTTAAGTACGTAGAATCCAGCAGGCTATTTAATAGCTAATACCTACTTAGTAGCTATAATGTTAGCCTAATATACTAGATAAACCTCTTAAATACAGAGTGTTTAGTTATAGATAATAGTAGGCCTAAGGAATAAATCTAATAAGCATATAGAGTTAAGGCTTTATCTTACTAGTTTAGAGTTATATTATCTATAAACTAATGTAGCTTTAGCTTCTTATTACTCCTCTAATAACTAAGAGTAGGGGTTTCTAGCTCCTTTAGTAGATTAGTATACTTCTAAAGGTGCTCTTTAGCTCGAATCGCTTCTCTACTACTCTATTCCTAGCCTTAGTAGTTATATTTAAATCGATACTAGGTAGGTTTAGATTTATTCTTAATCTAGAACGGCTGAAGTGCTTCTAAATTTAGTTTACTAGAGGCATTTTAACATAGCAACAGTCTAATTAAGACAGAGGTTAAGACAGAGATAGCATAAGCAGAGTTTGATTCACCGAGGTTATTAATTACATAATTGTATCATGTGCCATGTGCCATCACAACACTAGTCTTGACGACTGATCACGGACTTGGGATCGTGGTTCGCGATCGACCTTTTTTCACGTCTTCTTGCTGTGCTGTTCTCACTGCAACATAGCCCAGGAAGCCACGGGTCCTTTTGAGACTTTCAGCATTTCGGCATCGCGTTCCCTAGTAACTACTGTACTGTAGACACAGTCCCGAAACTGTTACGATACATGTATTTGCTGTAGTCGTCAGCATCCAAGTCATCATAAGCACTATAGTATGTGAATCGAACGAAATGGAATGGAGAGAGAGAAAGCACCCCATGACCACCTCCCTGCCTCCCCCACCCCCACCCCGAGGATTCCGAATCCCCCTTTTTTGTCCCACTCGGTCCCGATGCCGTGATAATCGCGGTACAGTAGATGAGATTTCGGGATTCGTATATTCGTATAAGTGTATACTATACCATTTACTGAACTAGTTCAATGAACGCTATACTCGTCGCAACGAACTTTTTCCCTCCGCGTGGATTAGCTGCTCACGACGACGACGAAGGTGTCAGTCAGCGTTCTGTTCGTCAGTTTGTTTGACACCTCCATCTAGACCGATGATTGTCGATCTGGGTGTGTACAAGGACAGGAAAGTATAATGCAGAGAACGATGTTCATCGAGTTTTCGATGATTTGTTATTAAGGCTGTGGATTGAATACGTAGTAGGAGAGAGAGGATTTGACAGGATGTGTAGTAATTTATCGACCGAGCGCAGAAACACACCCGACAAGGAATCGGAACACATGTCTCGTATGTACACTGTGTTCGATAGACAGAGTCGTTGCATCGCCATCTACCTTGTACTGCAAGTGAAAAGCCACGATCCCTAGCCAAACCCTCTCGCACGAAGCAATTAACTCCGAACAGACGACGACATCTCCTGCTGCTTCTGTGAATGATGCATCTCCTCCACCTCCCCGCGACCGCGACCGCGACCACGACCACAAAAGCAATCCAGTCCAATCCAATCCAATCACCGACGAGCGGGCCATCCTCGCTAAGACATCAAAATCCATACAAACAGTAAGCACGTACAATCCACTAGCCTACTCTCCACTTCCAAACAAGGCAAGACAAAAGCGAAAAGAAGAATAATAAGCAACGGTACAGCAGAGCAACAGTGCAACACAGCACAGCGCACGTACACATCATCATCCGGAGCAAGCACCAAGCACCAAGCACCATATCCATGCACAAGCCCTAACACCCACACACCAAACTCCACTACTATACGCAACACCAAAGCAAGGCAAGGAAGGGGATGCAAAACAAGCTCCCTTCCCATCCCCGGACCCTGTACATGACGAGAGAGAGAGAAAGCGAGACAGGCGGCTCTTCCATCCATTCTACATACCGCAAAGGCATGGAAAATCCGGCCGCACAAAAATTCCGCCGCCGCCGCCAAGTCCAAACAGCCACCAACAACCCTGCAAAGCATCGTAGACCCTAGTTGATGATGAGAAAAAGAAAAGGCAGAGCACCCCTGAGACTGAACTTGGATTGATTACACAAGCACTTCTCAAACAGAACAAGTATTTAGCTCGAGAATTCGACCGATCAGGCAAGTCTGCTTACAGAGACTAAGTCGACATCCATGTCCGACCGCCCTTGAAAATATGGCTTTTGGTTCTTTTTTTTGGATTCGGTGCTAATGAGGGATATTCGTACAAACCTGTGCGCGCGCGAGCGGACGGGACAAAGTCATGCCCTTGCCTGGCCCTGGCACGCCTGGTCTTTGTTCCAACCGGATCGCCGCGGCAGTGAGAGAAAGGGCCTGGTGCAGGAACATAAGGTTTATGATTGATTGATTTCTTTCGCACCATGGGGCTTGTTCGTGGTATGGATGTTTCGACGAGGCGATCGATGGGGATGCGGAGTGCAGGCTCCTGGAGATCGTTCCGCGTGGTACGATAGGAATTGCCATTGCTGTGCCGCAGAAGCGGGCATGATCGTCGTCGTCGATGCTGTCGTCGTCTATTGACTCTCGGGAGCTTTTTCGTCGGAAACGCTATATTCCTCGCTACCTCTGCGCGAAGCGCCCGGGGATCATAAGGCGAAGGATCTTCGGGAAGCATGCTGCTGGTTCATTATTGCGAACAGACACAAACCAGGTGAGAGAAACCAGCAAGCCTTGTCTTGTCAGCTTGAACTCCACCACTCGTGATCTTCGTTGACGCGGCGGGTCGACTGGGCTGGGCATGCCGTCGATCGTTTCGACTACTGGAGCGGGCTAGTATCATTTCCTCCCATCTGGCAAAACTCAGGCACGACCTTCTCAAGACATTGCGTGTGCAGCGGGAAAGCGGTGTGATAATGCTCGAACCTTGCTACTTTCCGCGACAGCGAGACACGGAGGCCATTGTTTGCGAGCCGTTACCGCGGAAGGGATCCTTCGCTCATCACTCCATCGAAAGTCCACGAAGGGTGCTGGGAGTTGATCACCAAGCTCTGCCGAACCCACAAGCAACAGAGATCATGCCCGGAGGAGCCTGTTGATGTGCGAACGACGGGCTGATTCCCTGTCCAACTCTGTCGATCCTGTTCGCGGATGGCGACAGCTGCATGGCTACACATTTACCGTGATTGCGCGAATAAGTTTGATAGGATGAGAGCCAACCAAACGAAGCCACCAGTGTCATGCCAGTGTCAACGGAACGCGACCCGTTGACCGACATGTTTGCTGCATAGGCTTGGCTGTTGGAAAGGGCATTGGCATTGGCGACTGTCCGTTGTTGGAAGACGGGTGAAGTGGTAAAGTGAAGTGAACTTTCTTGATCCTTGGCCACTGCATTGGCGATGAACAAGCCACTGCAGCTTGACGACAAAACAAGTGGCTGGTAATTCCGCGAAAGTGAAGCCGAGCAGCATGATTTCCTTTGATCCGGACATAAAACGGCACCATATGCCCGACCTTCGGGGCAATTCTCGTCCCTGTCGGGATGCCCAACGTTACCAAAATCTCATTCGCATTCGGGACGCGCGCTTGTTCGCTTCGCTGCAGCATCAGACAACGCTTGTCGTTACCAGACGTGGCGAAGGATCGAAGTAAGAAACGCCGAGACTGCACTTGCCTCGTATTGACCAGCACTCCTTGACCATGGCCGATGTGCGTCGCGACGAGCTCCATCCTTAGCTCTGCTACCTGCTCGGACAAGCCCACAAACCTGTCACTCCTCCCTAGCTCGTGTATGTTGCTGCCGTTCTGCAGTGTTGCCCCAGCTATTGAAACAAGCAATCGGAACATGTGTCGACGACAGGGTGAAGCAGCTCCTGCATTGATGCCACGCACCAGGATTTGCTCCCCGCAGCAGCGTCGTAGGTCTTTCGTCACGAGCTGCAGGTGAACGGCGATGGCACCCAAAGCCCATGCGACAACCTATCGCTGTCCCCATGAAACGGTGATGAGAATCCGTCACGTCATGTGAGACAACGAAAATAGTAAGCAGAGACTTCGACGAGCCTCATTTTGACCAGCGGTAGCGGAAGGCAAGCATGGGAAGGGAAGCATCGTGGTTGCCAGGCATCAGGAGCTTGTCCATCGGTTATCACGCATCGAGCTGTTCCCAGGGCCTCTGGGAGTTTTATACCTCGTGTCTCTCGCTTTCGCTTATTATAGGCGGTTCTTGGCTGAGCGCCTTACGACGCCATGAGAGGTTGCCTTATGATGTGATGGGCACTCGCTGGCGTCTAGCGCTGCTCCGACATCCGCGAAGCTCCGACCTCACCCTAGGTCCGGTGGAGGTGGCGATAGCTGCCAATGCTTGACCGAAAGCTTTCAGACTTCAATTGTGTTTCAGCAGAGGTAGGGAGAGATGTCGCGGACTTTGGGTCTGACATGGAGAAGCCGAGCGCGGAGGGCAAATCGGCAGGCGGACCCGAAATTTGAGTGGAAGGGCTGGGGAATGTGCTTTAGCTTGGTGATGGGTTCACAGCGAGAGCAAGGAGTTTCCATTCCTTTGAACGATGCTGTCAAGGGTATTGTAGTCTGCAAATGGCACTATGAGTGGGAATTTGAGACATGCCACGCGGACTTGGTGAAGCCCTCGTTCTTGCACCCAGCGCTAAATGGCGAAAAGTGCAATTGGCAAGCGCGTTTGTCTTATCCTGCTTTGCAAAGGAGCCGAAAATCCCGCCGTTGGCAATTGCGAACGCCAGAGCCTTTGTGCTTGGAGTTAACAGGAGGGCCTCCCAACAGTGCTGAGAGACTTCACTTTCATTCGCCCAAGATGTCGCTTGGTTGTGTCGCATTCATAGGGTGAATTTCCAACGAGGCCACGCGAGTATGTCGCGGCAGGAGTAACTTGGTGGCCGGTCATTGCTTGATCGGGAAAGAGCGGTGCTCCGTCCAACGCGCCAGGTTCTAATCATCTTTGGATCATGCGCAACGGTTTATATACTTGCTCACTAGTGGGGCATCATATTCCAGGCAGAGGTGGCAGCGAGAGCCATTCTTCGTCCCGTCACACGCGTCGCGAAGGGGGGGCCAAGTTGGAATTCGTCCTGCCGAGCTGCGGTCGGGAGCTGATCAAAATGGCTCCAGTGCCTCGTCGCGCACGAGCTCCGTGCTGCATATTGTCAAGATGCCGTGATACGTGCTTGGCGGCTGTGGAGTAAACAGATAAGATTGACACACTGCCTAAGCCTGGCAAACCTCTGTGAGGCGACGTTGTGCAGCCTAAACATGTCAGTGCGTAGTCCAGCCACCTGCTCGAAAGACAGAGGAACTGAGACCGGTGGGTAGAAAGTGAAGGATGTCAAGCTCTGCGGCACATGCACATGAAAAACAAGCATACTCGACAAAGGAGACTCAGTAGGCATATATACAGGATGTGTCTCTATAGAACATTGGCAGCACCCATCTATAGCACTGAGAGGTTGCCGAATTTCTCCTAGAATCGAAGTCAGCACAGCGTTGCGACAGCACAACTATGGAGCAAGAACATACCTGGTAGCCTGGAACTTGCCAGCGACCCTTTGACACGAGCTGCGAGACGCGCTCGTCGATCTCTGGGCGCGCAGCAACAACTTCGTCCTGTGTGATGATCCAAGTCAGCACTCCATCGGCAATTCATCACGTGACCCAGCCATTGAATCTGAGCTTCCGATATCCATGCACCGATCACAACCCCCATACGTACCACAGTGAGATCCTCAAATGGCCGCGCAGACTCAATGTTCTTAAGCGTCTTCTCCAGATCCTGCAGCTCGGCATCCACCTTGCCCTTGGTCTCCTCAGCGCTCTTGACAGCCTGAGCCTCAAAAGCTTCAATCGCCTTGATCTGTCTCTGCACATCGTACTTCTTTGGCTGAAAAGCGGAGAACTGCTTCTCGATGTCGGCGATAACGTCCTGGTTCTTCAGGACGGAGCGGTAGTGCTGAAAGTCGACGGTCTGGGGTTGCTCGGAGAGCTGCTGGACTTTGCGGCGCGCGGCATCGTTACGCTGCTTGAAGGCGGCCAGGGAGTTGGCGGTGCTGCCCTTGAGGCCGAGCTTGGTGCCCAAGTTGGCCCAGTCGATCTTGAGAGCGGCGGATCGCTGTGGTGGGAAGCGTGATTAGTATGGTACGCAGAAAAGGCTTTGGCATTGGGTTAAGGAAGAGGTTGCTGGGCGCGCGACCGCGTTCGCGTCCCCGGACGGAGCTGGATTTGGCGCAGATGTAGGGACTGCACATACCGAAGCCGCCATTGTGCAGACTGTTGGTTCGGAAGTGGAGAGTTGGTGGTGCTGAAGCTGCTGTCTCGAACGAGGTCCGAGTTGTCGTCAACTTCGGTGATCCCTAGAACCGCCGAAAGCTGGTGTGCCTCAGGCATAACTTTCGTGACTTCAACCTCGCGTCGCCAATGCGCGCTCGATGAGTATCGAACAACGACGATGGCCGCGCAAATTGCAAGACGTGCACATGGCCTCGCAACGAGTCTAACCGCTCATAGAGCCGCCAGCGTTTCTCCAAATGCTATTCGATCTTACAGCCAACACAGCAAAGAGCTCGACATAGACCAGCTCCTCTACACTCCAACATGGTCTGTATCCTCTCTCCTCCCGAGTGCCAGCAGCTCCTCTCCAACACCCGAAATCACTTCGAAGCAACTTCACCATCTGCTCCGACTCTCTGCACTTCCTCCGCCAAAAGATGCTGCAGAGGAACAAAAGATGCTCTCGACACTATCATCCCAACTACATTTCGTGAAAGACCTTCAGCACATGGACACTACAGGCGTGGAACCGTTGAGGAGTCTACGAGATGAGACAAAGCAGGGAGAAAAGGAAGCAGAACTTGGTCTGGATGCCTTGAAAGAGGCTCTGGGAAAGGAAGAGATCAGAGGGAGATGGCATAAGAGGATAAGACGGCAGCGAGTGCCTGCCGATTCGCAGAAATGGGATGTGCTGGGATGCGCGAGCAAGAAAGTGGGGAGATATTTCGTGGTCGAAGGAGGTAAAGATGGATGAAATGAAGTGATTCCAATGCCCGAGCGAGTGTCTCCAAAAACATGCCTACTTCTTCTACAGCCTGGATGGACGTCTAGCGCCATTGAAAACACCGCATACGCAGGGAAGCTTCCTATTTCTCGAATCTCCAGAGACTCGTCTGCTTCGTTCTGCAGCATGGTTGGACGTCTGGTGCCACTAAACACGCCAAATCTGTGGCGACCGACCTGATTAACGACTCTCCATGAATTTGCCTGCCGTATGTTAATCACCGGCATGTCAAAAGACAACGCTCAATTCCTCATGCCAAAAGCCCTTGGGCGAGATGGCGTTGAGCCAGAACGGCGTGTCCTGTCGTTTGCAAGCAGCAGCTGCTGCGTGGTCGCCTTTTGCGTGCATGCGGAAATACTGTTACGAATCAATCCTACACGGTCGCTGGCGGCGGCCATTCCAATCCCCTTGCCCTCTACCAGGCGGCCGCTGCGCGGGTGCAACACTAAGTGTGTCAACAAGCGGCGGTGAGGCGTGGGCCTGTCAGCACCGTCCGCGTCCTCGCCCAGTATTGTGGTCAGACCCGGTCTTTCTACGGTGAGGAGCAGCTTCATGGCTTCGCGGAGTCGATGCGATTTTGCGGTAAAGACAGAAAGTCCACCTAGTGCCGTTGAAGTCACCAACAACACAGAGAAACAACGCAACGGAAGACTGTCTCCAAAAATCCACCTAATTCGTTTCATAGCCAAGTTGGACTCTAGGCGGCGTTGAGATACGCAGAGAGACGACAAATCTACCACTGACTCCGGAAATTCGACTACATCGCTCTGAGATATAGTTGGACATTCGGCGTCATTGAAGGCGCCCAATTCGCAGAGAAACGACCCAAACCACGTCGATTCCCAAGAATTCGACTTCATCGCTCCGCAGCGTGGTTTGACATTTGGCGCCATTGAAAAGACCAGATTCGACGAGGAACGACCGACTCAATGACTATCTCCAAGAGTTCAAGTTGACTACTTCGCAGCCCATTTGGACATTGGATAGCATTGAAGGGGAAAGATTTGCGGAGACAAGGTCCAATTAACAAATATCTCCAGAAATCCGGCTGCATCGCCCCGCAGCCAAGATTCACGTTCGGTGGCACGAAAGAGAAACAAGTCGCAGAAACACGACCTAATTCACGATCATTTCAAAGACTCGACTCCGTCACTCCGCGGCCTGTTGGGACATTCTGTGGCACTGAAGAGAAAGAATTCGCAGAGAAACAACCCAATTGCCATCTATCTCCAAAAATCTATCAACCCCCTCTCCCTCCCCCTCTCCCCCCAAAACGGCCCAAAGCACCACCCAAACGCCCGAAACACCCCAAAACTCCACCACCCAAACACCCTCACTCCCCCTCCCCCCTCACTTCTCCTCCTTCCCCTTCTTCTCCGCCAACCTCCTCTCCTTCTTCACTTGCTTCTTCACTTTTCTCGCCTCCGCCATCTCCGCCTCCACCCTCTCCCCCTCCGCCATCCCCGCCAAATCCATAAACATCACGTGCGACAACTTCAAATTTCCGTTCTTGTCGAACAACTCCGTCCAGAATCTCTCCTCGTCCCACTCCACCTTCTCTTCTGGCTCATCCGTCTCTCTCCACAACACGTCATAGTCGACACCATTCAAGCGCACGGCCGTCTGCAATTCCTCCTGGTCCTCCTTACTTGCGTTGTCGTCATCTCTGCCACCGGTCTGGATGTGAGGCTTGGCGATGGTGTACTTCTGGAACTGAGCGCTGTTGCAGAATACCACGATGGGCTTTGGCTGTGGGTGGCCGAGGCAGATGATGAGGTGGTGTGGGATCGTGAAGGCTGGGTCTCTGGCGCGGTCTGGAAGAAGATAGGTCGCGATGAAGGCCGCAATGACATCGAGGCAGCGGTCGCGGTGGGCTTCTGATGGTGGGGCTTGAGCTGGAGCTGCTTTTGGTGCCATGGCAGTCTGTCTGTCTGTCTGTCTGTCTGGTGCGGGGATTGTTAGCCGCTGACGATGTGCTGTGAGTGAAGTGCGATGTGTGGTGTGGTGTGGCTACAGAAGAGGCAATTTGCGAATGTGGTGGCTGGCATGTGGAAGAGAAAGGAAGAGAGCGGAAAGCTGGAGTTTTTATTGTCCAGGTGAGGTTTGCGTGGTTGCCAGAATGGTTAGTTTTCGCCTTCACTTCAGCACCGTTGCGCTATGCGTTGCACATTTGTGCATGTAAGTTTGGTACGATCTGCGCTCGCCAGTCGTACGGCTTCAGATTCCTGCATTCACTGCGCTGACTGGGCAAGCATGACAATACTACCAATGAATAAGTACAATATCAAAAGAGAACAACATCAATAGATCTACAATTGAAGCCTCAGCCAACTCGTGCCCTCGTGCATGCCGCTCGTGTTAAGCCCCCTGATACCTCGCCCGTGACAGCTTTTCGATCAATGATTGTCTTCTGCTGCGTGAATAGCTCCATGTGACTAGTGAAGTCTAAAGACATATGACCAAACGTTCGATGCAATACAAGGCACGAAAACAAAATGATCAGAAGAGCCCAGAAGCCGCCAAAGGAGGAAATGAGGCCAGACCTACTGCACTTAATTGAGGCCATACACGGCGCAGAGCAGTATGTTGAACATTGTATCACCGCAAGGCAAGCACGTATACATTAATCAAGCGAGCAAGGCAGAACAAGACAAAACAACACGATGAATAATAAACGACAAGAAGGTAGAACGTTCGTTGGTATCATTTCGAAACAAACTACCCTGCAAGCCGATGGAACCAAAATGGTATTGTGGCGGTGGGAGCATAATAGTACAGTCCTGTGAAGCCTACGCCGAGGAGCTCTAAACAGGGACTGCATAGCCACGGCTTGACTTTGAAGGATGATGATGAGAGAACGCCAACACCATGCTCCCTCCCATCCCTTTTCTTTTCGTGAGACGCTAGACAAAAACACTCGACAACTTCGACGCTGAAGCTGTTTATGCCTGAGTGACCAAGTCCTTCTTGAGAGTACCGACAAATTGCTTCTTCTCGGTAGGTGTCTGATAGGCACCGTGACCGAACTTGGAAGATGTGTCGATCCATTTGAGCTCGACCTTCTCGAGGGCGCGGCGGGATGTGTGGACGAACATGGACTTGCGAAGGGTCATGACTCGCTTCTTCACACCTGGGACGGAACCCTTGAGGAGGACGAAGTCGTTCTTGACCTCACCGTAGCGGACGAAACCACCCATGCTGCAGAAATGTTAGCAAATGCTTTCGCAAAAAGAGTGCGGACAAGACATACGGTGTGATGGTCTTCTTGCTGTGGTCGAAGTCGGTGGTGGCGTTGCCCTCGTCGGAGCCCTTGCCAATGCGGTAGACCTTGTGGTTGACGGAAGTACGGTGGTGGTAACCCATTTGACCAGCACGGGCAACAGTCCATTGCACGTGCGATGGATGCCATGCACCAATACAAGCGACCTTGCGGAGACCCTTGTGTGTCTTGCGCGGAAGCTTCTTGGTGCCCCAACGGCTGGTCACACCCTGGAAACCGTGACCCTTGGTGACGGCAATGCAGTCGATCATCTCGTCCTGCTCGAAGATGGTGTCGATCTCGACTGGCTTCTCGAAGAGACCGTGGCCGAACTCGACCTTGTCGGCGATGGAGCCACCGTTGACCTGGATCTCCATAAGGTGGGCCTTCTTCTGCTTGAGAGGAGTCTTGGAGATCTGGGTGTGGGCGAGCACACGCACAACAGTGCAGTACTTCTTGATGCGCTCGAGGTCACGAGTAATGCTCTTGCCGCTGTCCTCGGCGTGCTTCTTGGCGTACTTGGTGAAAGCCTTCTTCTTGCTCTTGTACCAGTTCTTGTAGAAGCGGCGCTTGACCTCGTCCGAAAGGTGCTCAGCCCACACAGTGGTCAATGAGCGGAGGCCGCGAGGAGTCTCGATGTATCCCACCAAACCAACGACGATTATCTGTGATGTACGGGTAAGCGCATGCCATGAATGGTATTGGCGCCGACACTCGTACCGGAGGAGTTTCGATGACAGTGCATGCCTCGACGATCTCCTTCTTGTGCAACTTCGCGCCAGGACGGTCGAGGTCGCGGACGATGGTGGTCATGCCGGCCTTGTAGCCCATGGTGGCAGTCAAGTGGCACTTCTGCTTAGGGTCGTCCTTGGGGAAGCTGTTGCGCAAAACAATCGTCAGTCAATGCCTTCTCGATTTCTCCCAGCTCCCATCCGCACTGTGAGATTTGCCAGTATTTGCAGTGGACTGTACCTCTTGACCTTTCCTCGGTGGCGGGCAGCGCGCTTGCGTGGCAAGAAAGCCAGCGAGCCATGGCGAGGCGCTTCGAACTTTCGGTGCGACATTGTGGGTGTTGTTGTCGATGTATGTCGCAACGGACCTGAGGAAAGCGAAGAGATTGGGCTGGTGTGAAGATTCGGTATTCTATTTAGTTGCCAAGCCGTGCGTCGGTCTTGCAAACACCGATCGCACGCGCCGCATAATTATTTTGCCGATCCGAAACCTCTGCCTCACTCCAAAATGTGCCTGCAACGACTGTGCGAATGGAGCACAATCTGCAGATTGAGCAGTACGTTGTCGAAGAGGACTGTAGTGGAGAAATTAATACAGTCGAAACGAAATGCACACAGGCTTGGAGACTGATGATTGCAGCCATCCGTGGAATACTAAAACATACTAATAATGCATAATGCGCGCACCTTTCCAAGTCCCAGAAACGCCTTCGCTAATGTTTCCTCTCGTGTCCCATGCGTCAATGTCAATCTAGAGCCAACAGGTATCAGTTTGTCCCCAGGGCCAAACGTGTGAAGCATCCAAAATAGAAGATCCCAAGAATGCAACCTCTTTGTCACAATCAAGTACGTTCTCAAGCACTCAGGTCCATCACCGCGCTCCCCTTCGCAATTTCATGCTCCTCAGGCGTAGGCGGCCAGACATCCACAAAATCACACCGATCCCACAAGCAATAATCTCCAACGGCGATCTCATCCAAATACATCTCCAGGGCGCTCTTCTTCTTGCCCAAAGCAACTTTCTCCTTGTCCGGCAATTCGAGTCTCATCTTCGTCGTCATCGAAGGAACAATGCTTCCCTCGTCACCGAACGAAACTCTTTTCTTCCCTGCTCTTCTCTGACACCTCAGAATATCAGCATCACCCTCGCTCATTGCCGTGTCACGTCTCGCGAGCGGAGGTGGTAAGCAGAGACCGAGGGTTTCCTCTATACCTCTCACCTCTCCACAATCGCTCACTGCGCGACGACTTTGCTAAAATTGTCGACTACTAGTGGAAGCCGAAGTACTGCTCGGCGTTGCCAAGCCACCGCTGTATGAGCTTTCACTCTGTATTGACGGCGTCTGCGGCGTGCCAGGTTCCAGACTGAGTTGGATTTTGATCGAAGAGATCCATTCGTGTTGCAGAAGCTCCGCTGCAGAAGCACGTTTTGCAGGATCGCGCTCGAAGCATCGCTTGAGGAAATCAAGACCAACATCAGACATCTGGTCTCGAGTTGGCATTTGCGGGGAATTGCCGTTGGCAATGTTGTACATGATGGCAAAGTCGTTGTCCATGTTGGCCCATGGTCGCGAGCCGGTGGCCATTTCGCTGATGACACAGCCCAAGGACCAGATATCTGCGGCGCCAAGACGACCGGTATGCTTCCCACCTTTGATGACTTCGGGTGACATGTACATGGGTGTGCCTTGTACGGAGCGCTGACGACCATTAACGCCAGGTCCATCAGCAACCACAGTCTTCCCTTGTTTGGCGATGACCTTTGCCGCCCCGAAATCCACGAACTTGATGACGCCATTGTGGTCGAGCAGGATGTTGTCAGGTTTGATATCGCGATGCACGACATTGGCTTCGTGAAGATAGCCGAGACCCTCCAACAACTGCAGAGCATACACTTGCACCACTGTTTCATCTTCAATACGGCCATGCTCGAGAAGTCCCGCCAGCGAGCCTCCTGAGCAGTATTCCATGAAGATATAGACCTTGTCGCGATGCGGCTCGATACCGTAGTACTGAACGACGTTTGGATGATCCAGGACTTGCAGCACGCCCATCTCATCCCGGATCTGTGAGACGATTGTTGGAATCATCTTCGGATCTTGCAAACGAATCTCTTTCACAGCCATGAGATGTCCACTGTCCAGGTTGATGGCAGCATAAACACTGCCAAAAGTACCGCCGCCTACGAATTGACCTTGCTGCCATCGCAAATGCACGTTGCCGGCGGAAGCGGAAAGATGTGTCAGAGCGCGGTCGGCATCGTTAGAGTCTTCCAGCACTCGTCCCAGAGCCTGACGTTCTGCCTCGCGATCTTTGCGAGCCCGGTCGAGCTTCTCGAGTTCATCAAGCCATTGAGCACGTACTATGCGAGATGACTCGTCGTCATCCTTGAGCTTTCCGATATCGAGACGCAGCTTGCCTACCATAGCGTCCATCCTTTGCTTTTCTGCTTGGGCGGCAACAGTGCCTCGAGCGCCCATGATGTCAAAATGCGAAATGAGTAAACTCATGCAGCCTGCAACTTTTGATCGGAGGTGGGCATATTCTTCATCTGAAATAGAGAGGATGTTCTGCCCTCTTGTCATCACCATAGCGAATTCGAGGGCAACCACTGCCCATCGGAATGTCTTGCGATCAGATGCGACACAATCATCGCAGATGAAAGAGACCCAGTCCAAGGCAAGCTTTGTGAGCTTGTGCTGATTGACCGCTCGTCGTTGCGCATCCATGTGGATGGCGGAACGCTGACCGAACTCTGTAGCGAATGCAAAGCAGTTCTGAATGAGCTCTTGGCTTTCGCCTTTCCTTCCCGCGGCTTCAACCTGCGAGCGAACAATGGCGACAGAGTCCATGATCGTGTTGGAAAGCTTGTGTGCAGTCTTGCGAATCTTTGCCAGCTCTTGATTGACTCGCGGCAGGTTTGCTCGTTGCTCGACAAGTATCGTCAAGTCAAAGTTGCCTGTGGCAGTCGTGAAGGCCATGTTGGCATTTTGAAGGCGCTGCAGACTGCCATCGGCAACCAGTCTTAAACGGCCAGTCTTGAGGTCGAGAGTCTGTGGCACTTTCAAGATCTCCTTACCAGAGTGTGAGGCGTCCATTCGATCACCTTCCCAGGCAAGAGGCAATTCCGGTCGCAGGATGAGAACATAGGGATTGCTCGGATCTTCAGGGCTGTCTTCAGCGTGATAGCAAGTTCCGAGCATGCTTTGAATGTCTTTCCGCCTCTCTCTGAGAACTGGACTAGCAAGAATGTAGACTTTGCCACCAGCCTTTTCGTTCTCACCCGGGACAGGAAGAAAGCTCTCCGCGTTCGTCTCGACCAGGAAATGACCTGACAGCCTCAGAGCAAGAAGGAAGTCTTCATACAGCTCGTTGTCGATATTGATGTTGTATTCGGTAGCATTTTCGAATCTTTGGCTCAGAATTCTGCCGAACCGGAAGATCTTCCTTTGTCGCACACGAACAGAATCCAAGATCGACTTGTATCGCTTATCCATTTCAGCGGTGCCAGCGACCTCGTCGGCCGGGCGTTGCAACTCCTTCTCGAAATGCGCTGCTAGACGGCCCATTGACTTGGACGTCAAACTCGAGAACTGTTCGGCCACTTCCACATCACCTCCGTCCAGATGTCGCCCGAGCTCGTTGGAAAAGTCCCACTCTTGCTCCAAGATTTCAGCTTCTTTAAATGTGTTCTTGTTCGCCATCAGCTTCCAGTTCAACATCTTGAAGTAGAATTTCAGTGCATCGAGCACGACAGAATCGAAGTTGTCATCGATGCAAGGCGGCAGATCCCAGCCGGGCTCAGGCTGAGCGATGAGCAAGTATTGCTCCTTGATCTTCACAGCCAATTGCAGCAGGATTTGGAATTGGAGAATCATCTGCTCGGCTGTCATGACACCTTGCTGTGCTGCATCTTTCATTTTCTTAGCATAAGAAAGACGCATACGGATGATCTCCTGTATCAGTCGACTCGGGAAGTTGATCAGGGTGAGCAGCTCCTCAATATAAGGTGGAAGGTGACGATCAGAGAAAGCTTCGGCATTGGCGATCAGTGTAGCCTTGGCTTTGTGGATGACAGTGTTGACGCCGTTGAGAAGGTTCTTGTCCCCTTGCAGGGATTTGAGACCATCTTCCTTGAGAATGCGGTCGATGAACGAGCTGTCGTCGAATAGTTCGTTATGCTGTTCGCCCTCCGGCCGGACACGAGCAGTGGTAAAATCGAGTTCCATGTTCCCAACCCAGCTTTGTAAGATTCCAAGCTCAGTGCTGATGAGCTCTGTCGTGTTGTTCCATGCGATGACAGCATCGCAAGTGTCGCGGTAGGCGGACGATGCAGCTCGAGGATGAGCAGCTTCGAAAGCCTGGCGGGTAGGGTACAGACCTTCAATCTTCTCAATCTTCTTCACCACATCCAGAACTTGTTGCATAGGCGACTGTCCCACCTCGGCCTCTCCTTTGATCTCGAAAGCGACTATCGATTCTATCGTCTGCTTCACCTTCGATCTACCATCTTCAATCAACCGTTTCTGAGCAGCAATCGATCGCCCGCAAGTCTTCGCCCGTACTCCTATCCAGACTTCCGTCTTCAGGGTATTCTCGCCTTGCTGCTCTGGCCCACCAATCAGTCGCTTCTTTTCTTGCTTCACAACATCTCCGGTCAACACGTTTGCCAACATTGCGTGCCATTCGAGCCGCTCCCGATTCGCAGGTATATTCAGCTCTTCTACAGACGGCTCCAAGTCTTCTTGCCCGTAGTAAAGCAATGTGTCCACTTCGGCGGGATCGTGATCCGCATAATTGGCATTCGTCGGGCTCTCCTCATCGTCCTCGCTGCCAGAGCTGTAATCCAGACTCGGCGTTCTGGGTTCAGTATAGAAATCGTTGTCAGGCGTATCCTGCCTTATTCGTTGCACATATGCCTTCTCTTGCGCTCTGTATTCATCATTGGGATTCCTCCGCCGTCGATGTGTAGATCCGTTTCGTGGTCGCGTAGCCGTATCCAGTGCATAGCGCATCGAGCCTCCCGGACCTCTGTTCGGTGCATAGATGTTGCTGCTCTCCTTCCTCGTGTTTGCAGGTCGCCTCGTTCCATTGGTCATTGCTGTTCCAGTCCCCTCGTAGGCTGGCGTGCCGGGCATCGCGGAGCCAACAGAACCTCGCGTGGTCGTCCGGGACACATTACTCGACCCCGGTTGGCTCCACCCATATGTCGACATATTGGTGAGAGGTGTTACCTCATCTTGCGCGTATGCCTGCCCGCCGCCTGCGACAAAATGCCTGCTGGAAATGCCGTCGCTGTCGCTGTGACTTTCCTGATTGCCAGCATATTCATCGCCATCATTGCCACTAGAATTGGTGCCGGAAGAATCGTAGGTTTCAAGCTCGGGACGACCCTCGGGCTGCTCCATGATGGTGCTCCGCAGGGCGATGTTGGAGTCGCTGGAGTAGCGAACGTGGTGCGAACGCAAGGAAGCAGGACTTGTGCGCCCGCCGGTGGAGGTAGGCATGATGGCGACTACGGACAGCATTAACCCAGACTAGTAGGTGGCCGGTCCTGCTTCGGCAGTCGTGCCGTCGTCGGTTCTGTCGCGATCCGCACCGAAGCTTCCTAGCAGCAGGCGGCGGCTTTCCGATCAAGATGCCGCTGGATTTGGCTTCGTCATCGAGCGTGACGCGTGCAGATTGGTGGCGGCGGCGGAGAACGCGAGAGTTGTGCGACGCAGCACCAAATAGCAGCACGGCGTATATTTGTGCACTTCCGCAGGAGAGTCGGTGTGAGCAGCGGTGGACGGAAAGGAGGGCGGAGATGAGGATGGCGGAGACTTGCTTCTTCCACCGTTTCCAGGTTTCCCATCCTTGTCCGCATCGATCCAAGCCAGCTTCCCGCACGCGACTTTGACACGTGCAAGCACGTCCGAGCTTGCACAATTCACACGACACAGCCATACTTTCCCAGCAGTACACCACATGCATGGAGATTGACATCACAAATTAGACCACGATAATGGCGCCTCCACCACCAAGGCGCAACCTGCGCAAAGATGTCGTGGCATCTCATTTCGACTACAAAAAAGCGAAGCCCATAGTGCTCAATGAAACCGGACGACCCATCCCTACGAGCAGCACAATGGCCCCGAATATCCGCTCCATTTCTTGGTCGCCAACCGGAGCCATGGTTGCGCACAACATACACAACAATATCCGAGTGTGGAATCCCGAACGAGCGGATGTGAAGGCCACGACAGCGCTCCAAGATGGACCGAAACCAGGCGCGCACAGTAATACGATCGAAAAACTTGCGTTCAGTCCGCGGATGGAGAGCTTGCTTGCGAGTACAGGGCAAGACGGATTCGTGAAATTCTGGGATGTGAGAGTGCCTGGTGGAGGGACAGGCTTGGTGGGGTCGAGCGGATATGGCGCCAAAGGGCATACACAGGGCAAGAGTGGGGAGTATAAAACCGGCGAACAGACATTGTTCCTCACATGGCATCCGAATGGCACCGAATTGCTTGTGGGCACGCGAAATGATGTGATTACTGCTTTGGACGTTCGAAAGGCAGATACACCGATCGTGCTCGAGCCGAATGCTCCACCAGCAAGCAATTTACCCAAATATGATGCCACCCCGACAGATCGATCTCCTACTAAGGACAAGGGCGCCTTCTATCAGATGGCTTTCACAAATGCCGGCAATCACATTCTCGCCGCGACGACCGAAGGGCCGGTCAAGATCCTGTCGTATCCTTCCATGCAGCCTGTCCACAATCTAGTGGCACACAGCGGATCCACGTACAGCGTTCAACAATCACCAACAGGCAATCACATTGCCGTAGGAGGCACCGATGGACTCATCACACTTTGGAACACAGATACCTGGCTCGTCGACCACACCCTTAAGGAGGCTGCTGGCGCAGTGCGAGATCTGAGTTTCAGCTACGATGGTGCATATTTGACTGCTGGAGGCGGACCAGATCCGATGAAGGACAATGAGAGGGGACTCAGTATTTGGCACGTCGAGACTGGCGAAGAGGTCGTCAAGCTGGACACGACGAACGCGGTGACGTGGGTCGCATGGCATCCTTTGAGGCATGCGGTGGCGTACTCCGGCGATCCCGGTGGACTGAAAATCGTTGGAGGCTTGTCTGGAGGGTATTCATAGGAGGATGGTGCTCAGTCGGAAGACGATCTTGTCGAGTTACACGATGATAGCTCGAGTTGGAAGGGGTATGACAGTTCGAAACGCAGAAGGCCACGCTATGGAAAGTGGACTTAGCTGTGACGCCGTTGATCAACTTCGGTCAGCTCTGAAGCTGTGCTACAACAACACGTAAAGTCTCTCGCACAAGATGGCGCAGTCCGCCATTCTCTGCCTCAGCCACATCTACATGACTTCGACGAGCTCTTGAAGTGCCCGTTATCATTCGGCGATAACTTTCCCATATCACACAGGCGGTCCAGCACCTTGCAACCTGCCCAAGCCGGAAAATGCATAGCTATATATCAGCAGCACCTCTTGAGCAGTACCAGCTTCAGCGATCATCCCGCCACGCATGGCACCAACGAAATCCCGCGTTCAGGTCCACGAAAACCACACCTCTAGTACAAGACCTCGAAATGAGACACTCAGCTCTGCGGTTTCCGGTGACAAGTGGCTTGCGCTCATGGAAGCGCTATTCATACAAAAATTGATGGATGTACTCGAAGTGCGACGGGGCGGGAGAGACATTCTTGCAAGAATTCGGTGGCCAGATGGCAGACCATATAGATAGTAAGGTATGACCTGATGAAGGAAACCTTGAGAGACACATCACCCTCTTCGTTTTGATGCGTGGCTTCGCTAGGGTATCTGTATGACTCTCGCCTACGCTTTCTTCAGGACTCCTCTTGTATACGAACATTGCGCTGTTTGACAAGTTGATCCATCGTGGCTGAAATGCCATGACAGACCTGCTTCACCGATGCTATCCATCCGTTCGTCAAAAAAAATCTAGGTACCCTCCGCTTCGCCCGAGGGAAGAGTGCCATTCGAGCCGTCCAAATCTTCGGATTTCCTTCCATTGGCGTCCATGCAAACAGCACCAGCATCTTTCAACATCTGGACGATGTTTCTGAGGGCTCTCTCTTCTGCTACCAATTCCTCGTTGCTCTTGCGGTGTCCACATCTGTCCCAACACTTCCCGCCCTGCGCTTCTGCAAGGATGTCCTGACATATCTCCTGTTCCTTTGTAGCAATTTCCAGTGCGCTAGCATGTCCGTGCTTTCCGGTTTCCTTCACCGCATTGACATCGATTCCTGCAGCGAGAAGCAGCTGCACTATCCGTTCGCAGCCTCTATGACATGCCGCCTGGAGTGCATTGCCATGATAGCCTCCTGCGTGGGCGTTTACGTCGGCGCCGGCAGCTATAAGCATCTGCACTACCCGCTCGTAGCCTTTATAACATGCCACCGCCAAAATTGCCCCGCCAAAATTGCCTCCCTGGGCGTTTACGTCGGCGCCAGCAGCGAGAAGCATCTGCACTATCCGCTCGTAGCTTCTTTCACAAGTCCTCTATAGTGCGTTAACAGAAAGGCAATTGCCTTAGCGTCTACGGCGCTAGCCTCGAGAAGCATCCGTACTGTCTGCTCGTTACTTTCTCTTAAATATGCTGCCTGTAGTACACCGCTATAAATCCGTCCCTATACATTAACGTCGGCGCTAGTATCGAGAAGCATCTGCACTATCCGGTTATAGCCTTTAGAACATACTAGCTCTAGTGCAGTGCTACCTTGGCCTCTCTGCGCGTTTACGTTAGCGCCGGTATCGAGAAGCATCTATACTACCCGCTTATAGCTATTAGAACATACTAGCTCTAGTGCATTGCTATAGTAGCCTAGTATATTGCTATAATAGCCTCTCTGCGCGTTTACGTCGGCGCTAGCAGCTATAAGCATCTGCACTACCCGCTCGTAGCCTTTATAACATGCTACCGCCAAAATTGCCCCGCCAAAATTGCCCCGCCAAAATTGCCTCCCTAGGCGTTTACGTCGGCGCTAGCAGCGAGAAGCATCTATACTATCCGCTCGTAGCTTCTTTTATAAGTCCCCTATAGTGCGTTAACAGAAAGGCAATTGCCTTAGCGTCTACGGCGCTAGCCTCGAGAAGCATCCGTACTGTCTGCTCGTTACTTTCTCTTAAATATGCTGCCTGTAGTACACCGCTATAAATCCGTCCCTATACATTAACGTCGGCGCTAGTATCGAGAAGCATCTGCACTATCCGGTTATAGCCTTTAGAACATACTAGCTCTAGTGCAGTGCTACCTTGGCCTCTCTGCGCGTTCACGTCGGCGCCGGCATCGAGAAGCATCTGCACTACCCGCTTGTGGCCATTAGAACATACTAGCTCTAGTGCATTGCCATAGTAGCCTAGTGCATTGCCATAATAGCCTCTCTGCGCGTTTACGTCGGCGCCGGCAGCTATAAGCATCTGCACTGCCCGCTTGTGGCCTCTGTAACATGCCGCCTGTAGTGCATTTCTACCTCCCTCGGCGTTTGTGTCGGCGCCAGCATCGAGAAGCACCTGCACTATCCGCTCGTAGCCTTCAGAACATGCAACGTATAGTGCAGTGCTACCTTGGCCTCCCTGGGCGTTTACGTCAGCGCCAGCATCGAGAAGCACCTGCACTATCCGCTCGTAGCCTCTAGAACATGCTGATCGTAGTGCATTGCCATGTTTGCCTCGGGCATCTACGTCGGCGCCGGCGTCGAGAAGGATCTGCACTACCTGCTTGTGGCCTCTGTAACATGCCGCACTCAGTGCATTGCTTAAGAGGCCTCCCTGGGCGTCTACATTAGCGCCAGCTTTAAGAAGCATCTGCACTATCCGCCCGTGCCCGCTGTCACACGCCGCCCGTAGTGCACTGTTGAAATAGCCTCCCTTAGCGTTTACGTCGATGCTAGTGCTAAGAAGCATCTGCACTATCCGCTCGTTGCCTCGAGCACATGATGCCTGTAGTGCATTGCCATAAAAGCCTCCCTGAGCATTTGGATCTGCTTTGGACCGTAGGAGAGCGCCAACAATCACCTCGAGTCCTATAAGACTTGCGTAGTACAGACTTGCTGCCACGCGATACCAGAAATTGAACCGTTCAACAGCTTTCCCCGTCCATTCATGTACCGTAAGCCAAACCAGCACGACGCCCTGGTCAGACAGGAATCGAACCTCACATGCAACTTCTGGCGACTGCTGTAGATGTGAATGATAGTACCACGATCGTGTTGCGTATTTGAGTAGTGGGAAAGTCTCCAGGTCCTGTCTTGAAGACATCTTTTTATCGGAATCGCTATAGCGGTGAAGGTATGTCAAACAGCTCTGGGTAAGGATCTTGTGCTCCCTCCCTTTTAGGAGATGGAAGGCATTTGCTCTGCTCCGGAGGATACGCTCTGACTCAAGATATTCTTGTACCGAGAAGTGGGCCAGTCTAACTCTCATCACGTCCTTGTTACTAGCTTTCCACTCCAGCCATTCATATGAATCGTATACCGTGATAAGCTCAGACAAAATTCCCACCGAATCCTCGAGTCCTGGGCGGTCCTCTGTATTCACATGTCCATCTCCTGTCCAATCGATGATCGTGATCTCCGCAAGCTCAGTAAGAAGCAGTGGCTTTTTAGAAAATGCCAGCAAACGGAGCATAGCTAGAGCATCCGCCTGCAAGTCGTCCTCGATCCCGACTAATATTCGTTCATAGGTCTCGTCCAGGGTCCGAGGTAAGTGAAACAACGCCTTTTCGATGGAACTACGTTTAGTAGATTTCAGCTTCTTGAGCTCTTGGAGTTGGCAATATGCCCAGCGAAACCTGCACAAAGTGTGGACGTTAGAAAAGTTGCGATTAGGAACCAGGAGAAATCAAGTAGCTTACATGCCATCAGCTTTGGCGTTAATTGTCTCCTTGATTAATTTTTTGGTCGCGTCACCTAGTCGAGATAGCCTATTGTCGGCTTCAAGCTGAGTCGTAGTGTAATTGCTAATGTCCTCATTAACAGAATCTGTAGGTATTCGCATTGCCACCACGTTAAGCTTTGCCATTCGGTCCCGTATGTCAGGCAACCCTCGGCTCGTCGCGCATATTTTGACGTGATCTGCTGCCCGCGAGATGTCTTCCAGCCATTCGAATACTTTGTGCCGATTATCATCGCCATCTGGGGCCTCGTCCAGTGCATCCAACAGCAGGAAGACTTCATCATATGCCTCGAAGCAAGTCTTCGTGATTCGCCTGAGTTCTTCGGATCCTAGTGAGCTTCGATTGGGTTTATGGTACTCGTCTTGGAGCGACTTCAATGCCGGACCTCTCCAGCCCAATTGCGAAACCAGGGAGCGCAGCAAATCAATGAGATGCTGCTTCTGGTTGTCCGAGAAAGTGAAGTAAAAGATGGCATAACCAGAATTGGGTCGATCATTGCAGTACTGCTTCACATCCTCGATTGCTATGGAGCTGAGGACCGTCTTGCCGCAGCCTGCTTTGCCGTACATCCACAAGTGGCGGCGGGAAGAGGCGGTCTTCCAATTCTGATATGCATCCGATTCAAGTAACCAATTTCCCGAATCGAGGTGCCTTAGCTCGCGCGCGGAATGATGGTTCGTCCATGGATCTGGCGGTGCGATCCACATGGCTATCTTCTGGAACTCCTCTGTGTCTGGCCTTTGCAGAGCAATTTCCTCCTTCAGTCGCACAGCCGCCAGCACGCGCTGCATTGCCCCTTGATAACCCTCCCCATAATTCGCCCCAGGCGTCACGCCGAGAATGCCAAACAATGCGTACCAATTGTCCTCGGCCTCTGTCGTGGTCCGACGTTCCATCCAGCTTATTTTCGTGTCCGACTTCCATCCGATACATGTGCTCTAATCATGTAGGACTTGTTGCGGAATTCTCGTGATTCTCGTGATATCTGTTTCGAGTCCAGGTCCTAGGCGTCTGTCGGGATCATTATGTGCGGCCGCGGCCTTTTTGCCAATGACTTCCCACGTCTTCGTCACAAAAACCACCGTGGGCGGTGCCAGCAGTTCCTGCAATGTCCAGCCTCGAAAAAACCACTCGCTCTGCTCGAAACGAGTCTTGTCTGCGGCTGCCTCGACATCTGCCAGATAGGCGACACATAACTCAGCATCGCGGTACCAAGCGAACATGCGGTTCAGGGATTCCGAAAGCTCTGCGTTGTTCTCCTTGTTGATACAGCAGGTATCCACCCACAACCATTCCACTTCGGGCAAGTGTTCTTTTACATATTCGGAAAATTGTACAATCTTCTTGTATCCACTGAAATCTTGGTTCTTCCCATCTCGAACATCTTGGTATGACACTTCCTGCCCTTCAACCCAGCGATGGGACAGAATCACGTATTTGGGTCGCTGGGTTTCGCGAAAGGAGGTGAACGTCAAATCCTGGACCCTAAGGAGCCGCATATTTTCATATTGCGATCGGAAAGCTAAAGGTAAACGTACTGCATGTTGCGATTGGAACGTTACTGGTGGGTCTGCTGTTGTCACGATTGTCAAGGTGTAGTGAAGCAAAAAGGAGCTGCGAGGCTGAGAAAACGACACCGGAGGGGAACAGGAGATCTGCATAGACCTGAGGTCGTGCGACGAGGCTGAAGGCTGCATGTACTGCGCCATGTGCCTCGCGCCACCATCGACATTGTGCTCTCGCGCTCAGCCTCGTTCGCTCACCGGAAGCGACTGCGTGGTTGCATCACGAATTAACGGGGCGTGACTCTTTTGAGATTTAGCATTGGCTGCGCTGGAGAATGAGGTTCACGAGCATTCTTGGAGAGTGGAAGTGCGGTCGCTAACTAGGGCAGGTTCTCGACTGGCAAGGACCACCATGGCCGACGGGGAGGCGATAGCTTCCGGCTTGGCGAGAAGACAGACGGCAACCAATCAATCGATCCGTACAGATTCCCATCACAGCAAGCTTGAAGCACAGCAAGCGTCTGACGTGTCGAGACTGGGAGCCTGAATGCCCAAAGGCAAGCTCAAAGGCAAGGAAATGTCTGATCAGCTCTCAAACATGTCTCACTCGCCTATTTCACGCGCGACTTGTCTTGTCTTGGCAACTTTTCGCGGGACGCTGCATTATTTATGCAAGCATTTCTGATAGGCCATGCCTATCTCTCTGCTCATATCGTGGACTACGTCGACCGGGTCAAGGAACGAGAATCTCAACGGACTGCATAGGACCGTCATCTATCCAGAAAGTATAATGACCTCGGCAGTAGATGACGGCCTGCAATTTGTTCCATTGACAAGTGAGAGTGTGACCGGTTCAGGATCGTGTTTTTCGGTCTCCCGCTCTGGCAGTGGGATCGTGCCTAAAGCTGTGCTAAGTTATGCCAATTAGACTGCCATTGTCCTATCTATCCTTTAGCAAGATGCTGTTATATCCACGAGTAGTCCTTACTACGTCCTCACGCTTGCTAGCGCTCGTGGCGCAAACTGGTAAGGGTCAGCTACTCCGACTCCTCCTACCATACCAGACGACTCTCATATTCTATGTTGTAAATTAATCACGCGGAGGAAGTATTCATGATCTTGATCTTGGTCACTACTGTCAAGTCTCGATCCATGAAGGCTGACAAAGCGCAACGTTGCCTCACAATCTCGTCTCGTGTCATAGCCCAGGATCTCGGGAAAATCAACAGGCATCCTACCCCGCGCGTCACCACGCTCCAGCATGTTGGCTGTTCCTGTGTACGTGACCCAAGCATGCGATTGGCACACAAAGTCAGCAAATACTCAAACGAGCAATTGTACCGTGAGACGGGAGTTGCCTTTCGCCGCACTCAATGACTGCACCGACGACATACTCGATCCACATATGCCACAGTGCAATCTGTGAAAAGAGGCAGCGACTGATCTGCCGAGTCGTGGGCACTGAATCGTTAGAAGAGCACGCAGACATGGGGTAGCCATGCAACACAGCTGGCTGGCCCTGGCGGGGCGGATGGAGAGAAATGCCGAAGATTGGAGGTACTATTCCCGTTGCACGTGAGACCGTGAATATTGAGGTTGAGTTCTACCCCGAGATGAGCTCGTGAAGACGTCCCGTTAGAAAGCCAGCAGGTTCAGCCCCACTTCTTGCGTAGAGGACTACAATGGACACATCGTTCTGGGCTACAACCTTGATGGACAGTCAACGTAGTATATATTGATGAAACGCCTGCATGCAGAAGGTAAGGTGTTACGGAAATATGGGCGTCCATGGAATCGCTGCGCGTCTCGATTCGGGGCCTGACCCAAATCCTCCACATCTCATGATCCACAGGATGCAGTCTTTACCCCGCTATGGATCGAGCCCCGCCCCAGTTGCCAAACATGGCCCATGGAGTGTGCATTGCACACGAATGGCAGGCCGAGTGCTGCACAGCTGAATGCCTTGGACGAGTGGGCGTGAGGGCCGCGGTCCTCTTGTGGGCCGCCGGGAGGTGGTATAAGAAAGGTAGATCCTGCTGTCAGTTGTGCGGCGGCAGCTTTCTCTGTACCTGACATCTTGTCTGCAAATCGAATCAATCAATCGCAGAATGGCTACTGAGCAGATTCCCGAGAAGGGCCTTGCTGGCGTGTGTGTGAATGAGGGCCCGGAATTTAGGGTCGAAGTGCAGGAGGTGGACATCCCAGAGCCAAGTGAGTGGTGGATCTTAATCGCCGAAGGACAATAGTCAGAATTGTGGCTAATGGAATGACGCCCAGAGAGCGGCGAGCTTCTCATTCGCCTCAACTGCACGGGACTATGCATGAGTGATGTTCACTTCATGATGAACGACTGGGCCGTTCCCCCAATGTCACAGCTTGGAACGAAGTGTGCAGGACACGAGGTATGAGACTGTCTCCTAGAGTGAAGAATAAGCCGGAGACTGATTTTCACAGGGCGCCGGAGTTGTTGTCAAGCTGGGTCCAAATGTCCAAGGCTGGGAAGTAGGTGACCGTGCTGGCATCAAACCTCTCTGGGACGTCTGCCACAACTGTGAACACTGCTGGAATGGCCGAGAGAACTACTGCCAGAAGGGAGTCTATACGGGATTGGTTGCTGAAGGAACCTACCGCCAATACCTTGTCTCACCAGCCATCTATACGAGCAGGATCCCGGAGGGCGTGCCAGACGAAGTTGCTGGTCCGATCATGTGCTCAGCCAGCACGATGCACCGAGCTCTCGTTGACTCTGGATTGAAGGCAGGAGATTTCGTGGTCTTCCCCGGAGGAGGTGGTGGTGTTGGTATTCAAGGTGTCCAACTAGCCAAAGCCATGGGTATGCGTCCTATCGTGATTGACAGCGGAGAAGCCAAGTCAAAATTGTCGAAAGAGCTTGGAGCGGAGGAATTCGTCGACTTCAAGGAGCATTCGGATGTCGCGGCAAGAGTAAAGGAAGTCGCCGGCGGAGTCGGTGCTCACGGTGTCTTGGTCACAGCATACCAAGCATACAAGGATTCGTTCTCATACCTGGGAGACCGCATTGGAGGCAAGATCATGTGCATCGCTTTGCCACCTGCTGGCACTGTCAATATGGGCACTGATCCTAATTTCCTCGTCTTCAAGAACGTCTCGGTGATTGGAACGCTTGTTGGCACAATGCAAGACACCGCTGCGGCGCTGGAGTATGCTCGTCGTGGACTGCTCAAGGGAATTGCGGAGGTCAGAGGAGTGTCACGTTTTGATGAGAGTGTGCAGGCGCTGCGACGTGGAGAGGTGGCCGGCCGTATTGTCATTGACTTCAACAAGAAGTAGTCGTGGCATATCCAGGGTTATAGTCCGCTTGTGTCATACCTGTAGAATGATGTATTCGCTCCATGTCTGGTCAGTATTCAACGCCTTGGTTTCTTCTCGGTCAAGCGACAGTGACAAGTGGGCCGCTCCCGGTCCAGTCAATATCTCCTTCAATATTTGACGACCCCCTCTCCCACCCTCACTCAGCCGGATCAAGGCAAACAACAGCGCGGCTACAAGATCCCTTGGCGGTCAATGCACTTCCCCTCGCACCGCGCAACCGCGATCGAACTAGTCTGCACGCGATGAAGTTGTGATCTGCTCTGCCTCCGTCGTAAACATTTCCGCCGCATCGCATTGGACCTCTGCGTGTGAGCCTCCGCCCCTTCCGGCCGAAGTTGTTTGTGCTTGGACCGCGCCCGCCGCCGCCTCTCGCCGTAGCCC
>ANSM01001721.1:0-10237 GCA_000347735.1 Cercospora canescens BHU | reverse complement strand
TCCTCGCCACCGGCCGCAATGGACTCTCCGGGCCCGGAGGCGCGGATTTCTCCAAGGACTTGAAGTTTATGGTTTTTCACGCGAATTCTGGGGGTGGGAGGGCGATGTATACGGCTTTGGTCACGGTGAATGGGAGGCAGTTGTCGATTTCATGATGGGTCTGAGATGAGATCAGAGACGAAACGACAGTGCGATGCAGACGCAGACCCAGCTGCGGTGAAGAAAGACAGAAATCTTGTGACAGGCGAGAAGATGATACCCAGAATGCATTTTGTTTCATTGATTCTTCACTCCGAGATTGAGTCCGCTCCGCAACAGTTCATCCCAACACGAAAAGAGCTTGCTTCTACTGATCCCAGTGCTCGAAATTCTGCAAAATCACACCCTCGTCTTTCTTCGCCACCAGCTTGCCCACCCGGTATACCTTCTCGCCTGCGCTCGTCAACGCTTCCGTTGCGGCTGCGACATTCGTCGCTTTCACGGCAATCACCATTCCGAGACCGGTGTTCCATGTCCGAGCGAACTCCCTACTGCTCACGTTTCCGGCTTTCTTCAACCACTGCAGGACTTCAGGCACCGGCCAAGCCTTCGCGTCAATCTCAGCTGCCAGGTGCTTGGGCAGCATACGAGGGATGTTGTCTTCGAGACCTCCGCCGGTGATGTGAGCCATGCCGAGCAAAAGGTCTTTCTTCACCGCGGCGAGGAGTGGTTTGACGTAGATTCTCGTTGGCTCGAGAAGGCTGTCGCCGACTGTGATGTTTTGCTGCTTGGCCCACGGAGCCTGGTCGTGGAAGCTAAGCTTTTGCTTTTCGAGGATCTTGCGCACGAGGGAGAAACCGTTGGAGTGCACGCCACTGCTGGAGAGCCCTAGCAGAATGTCCCCTTCACTCATGCCGTCGAAATCTGGCAGGACTTTTTGGCCTTGGCGGATAACTCCCGTTGCTGCTCCGCCGGCGTCGAAGTCTTTGCCTGAGTACATGCCGGGCATTTCGGCTGTTTCGCCACCGACGAGTGCTGCGCCTGCTTGCTTGCAGCCTTCTGCGACGCCCTTGATGAAGCTTGCTGCATCGCCCGGAATGAGCTTGGAGCATGCGTAGTAGTCCATGAAGGTGATGGGTTCGGCGCCTTGTACCACGAGATCGTTGACGTTCATTGCGACGAGATCAATTCCGACGCCTTCGAACTTTTCCATCTCGAATGCAATCTTCAGCTTGGTGCCCACGCCATCAATAGCTTGCACGAGGATCGGTGCATCATTGCCAAAGCCTGCTGCTTGAAGATCGAACACACCTCCAAACCCACCAATGACAGCGTCTGTGCCTGGTCGGCTCGTAGATTTCACAGCCGGCTTGATGAGTTGGACAAAGTCATTGCCCGCATCGATCGAGACACCGGCATCTGCATAAGTCATACCAGCGCCATTCTTGTTCGAGCTCGATTCCTCTGACACTGTAACGCCATCAAAGTCTGGCTCGAGCAGTTTCCAGGTGCATGTAATATTCTCCTTCTTGAATTGCTCAATCAAGTGGTTTGCAATTTGATCAAAGTTCTCAGTCGCCAAGGCAAGGATAGTCGGCCCAGCGCCCGAAAGACAGATACCCAGCAGTCCCGGGTGTGTCACAGGCGTGACGGATTGTAGTATCTCTGTGAGACCTGGAATGAGACCTTGGCGGTATGGCTGATGTAGTCGATCCTGCATGCCGTCGTAAATGAGCTCTGCACTTGGTGGGCTCTGTCCGAGTGCCGTAGTGAGTAGTGCGACTCGTTGCAGGTTAAAGATGGCATCTTCTTTGGTGTACGCTCCCGGAACGGCCTGTCGCGCCTTGGCTGTCGCGACTTCGAAATCTGGTATTATGGCAATGCACTTGATCTCCTTCGCCCAAGGAAATTTGATGTGCTTTGCGATGTTGTGTGGCGGCACCGGCGGCTTGAGGCCAGTATCCTCGCCACCTTGAGGCATAGGTAGGACGTCCGACATGGGGACTTCCCTGCGCTTCACGTCCACGGGATCCAGCTTCTTGGTGTAGCTGCCGACGAAGCCACCGTACATGGACGCGGCCACATTGTCAGGATGCTTCTCGATCATCAGGCAAAAGTCCAAAAGACGATCTTTGTCGAGCTTCAAGTTGCCAACCAAATTTCCCAGTGCAACCCCTCCAACAATTGCAGCACCCGACGAGCCCAGACCTCGCCCAAAGGGAATTGCGTTGTTGATGTGGAGATGGGTGGGCGAAGGAAACGATCGCACATCGTGGCAGCGAAGCACGTAAAGTGCGATTCTTGTAATAAAGTGACGGTCGGCATCCAGGTCGACTTGGTCTGCACCGAGACCTTCCTGTGTGATTCTGCAATTTTGCGGAAATCCTTTGGATTGTTCGTCGTTCACAGTGACTCGCAGCTCAAGGTACTCCGACAGCGCAAGTCCAATCACATCGTAGCCAGGGCCTTGAAACAATCAGCACAGTGTCAATGGCACTGGGAATGTCGCATACCAATGTTGGCCGAAGAGCATGGCACCCCTACAATTGTTAGCGAAGGCTTGGTAAATTCGCAATGCACGGTGTGGTCGTACTGATGATGGTGGTCGCCATGATGAGACTGGGAGAATGAATATGGAGAGTGGAAGTCTCAGCAACACATCCGCCGCTACTGATATCCACCTACAGAGTTGACATAAACCATACGGCAGATGTAGGATGAGCAGTCGGAGTGGACCGCCGAATCATACTGCACAAGCCTGGGATGAATTTTTGGAAGAAGCCACATGAGCTGTGGCGCTGTGGCGCACAAGCGAGCATGACTGGTGAAGCTAGCGTAGCTCCCAGGTCAGCGGTTGTTGTTGTTGACAGGATGCACAACAGTTGCTATACAGTGGCTACATTTGCTATCTACATGGTCTTTCGCACTACGTTGCCGTATCATGGCTGTCATGGCGTCGTTACAGCGTCACTTCATGGAGCGTTACAAGGGTATGTAGCAGCCTCGGCTCTGCAATTGAGCCACATTCCGCATTTCACCCGCTCTCTTCTTCCCCATCGTCCTCCACGTATGACTGATATGCAAGGCCTGACTTATTCTCAAGACGCGGACCATCTTGCCCAATAAGGCTGTCATGTTCAGTTGGCGAGGTGCAGGTTGTCTCTGGTCGCTCGCTGCAGGCCAAAGGCAATAGACCCTCAGATCCTGAGCTTTGCTTCCTCATCGCCATTTCGAATCTGTTATCGGGACATCCATATTCGAATTTCTCATGCTTAGGCCGCGAAATTCTCGACCGGACCGAAGCCTCGACATGGCCAACGCCTGCCGGCGTGGTCCGCTTGAGAGAGATGACCGAACTGCTTGGATCGACTGGCCTTCCAGTACTAGTCGACTTCCAGCTAGAAGTGTAATACTCGCGATGGCGACGCCCAGACAATTGCGGTTGATCAAGTATAGCATCATGCACCATCTGATGAAGCTCAGACCCTTTGCGGAATCGAGATGCGCCATGGGGCTCTCTGCACTGCACTCGTTCCAGCTCCTTCCGGAACGCTACATCGGACAGCAGCTCGGGAAAGTGCTGACCCAGAAGTGTAAGCATGCCAGTCGACTGTGGGCCGTTTCCGAAAGTCATTGACGGCTTGGCTATGAGCAGCCGCTCGGAGTGCACGTCGCGATCAAGACCTGACCCAGTTCCCGACTGGGTGAAAGTGATCTTGGTCATGGTGCGTGATATTCCTGGCACGCTGCTGAAAGTGCTGGTCTTCCGTTGCGATCGCATCGTTGACCGCTTGTTGATTCTACGCTGACCTTGGTGAGATTCTTCCTTCCACGAGGCTTGGATTGGTTCAGAGTCGTCCGGCGCCTCCATGAATGAGTTTCGTGCTGGCATAATTTCGTTCAGGTGAAAATCGGGTTTGAGCTGTGAACCGAGATATGGTTGTCGGTATATATCTTGTCCATGTGTTTGTTTTGAGCCCAAGCTTAGGGCACAGACCGCGAGAAACGTAGACAACAGGCAGACACGATGTCCAGTCGTCGCAACGGTGACTCACCCACCACGACCAGGTTACTATAACCTGTAAGCAGAGTCTTGAGGTGGTGATGAAGGGTCAATGATCTTATGGATCCGTCTCCACAATCAATTCCGCTGAGAGCATGGGTCACGCTCATACCGGCAAAACATCTTGGTTCAACTTGGCCTGTTGAATATCTGTGGTATTTCTCTATGAGCAGCTGCGCCACGTTCCCTGTCAGTTTTGCCGCGTCTCTAGCTGCCGCTTTCTTGGATTCCCTACCAGAACACACCATGATTGACGGCTCCGCAGCACCAACTGAGCAAGGTCGATGGCCATTAATGCCAAAGTCCATGCTTTGCTTTCCCGGTCAGCCAGCCTCCCAGTCAGAGTGCTGACAGGAGAATTTCAGTCTCTTGGATACACGCAAATCGCCATAAGAGCCTCGCAGACAGCTTCTTTCCACGGCGACTCGCCAACGCCAATACTCAGCATGCGTTCCACTACATTCCTTGACACCCTAGACGAGCGAATCATCACGCTTCGGTTTCACATCACTCATCTCTTCGAGTATGGTCTCCAGCTTCATCGCAGCCTGCCTCTGCAGCAGACTGTTGGGCGCTTCCTGCGTCACCCTCTTCCACTCGTCGGCCTGCCTCTCGAACGCTTTGACCAAACCGCCTTTCGGCCACCGAGACTCATGGAAGAATGAATTGATCCTTCTCTGCTCCGCCGCGATCTTGGCCGCAAGCGATTCATCCGATCGTCCAGAGCAAGTATCGCGACCACCCAGGAGCCTCAACATCGCCTTCGCGCGCTGAAAACCCGCTTCTCCGACCTCCAACCTCCCATCAAGAAACCGCCCCTGGCGACCACCAGCATTCTCAAACCCGTCAAAGACCTCGTGCTGCTTCAACATGAGCTGCGCTTCGATTCTGAATGTCCCCATCGCTCCCGTCAAAGCCGCATCGTTGATCCGCAGTCGCACAGCATCCCAGGACTTGACTCGGTGGCCGCAGTGCCGGAGATGCTCCGAGAGACGCACCATCTGGATCAGGATATCGTTCACGTCTTGGGGTCTGCGCGCTCGGATTTCTGCGGAGTGCTTTGCGCGTGGGTCGGTGATTTCTTCGTCGCCTTCGTAGATTTTGTCGATGGAGACGAGTCCTAGGGCACCGTGGTCGAGGTACCACTGCCAGCGGCGAGCGGCGAAGGTGTCGTTGTCGTTGGGCGTGAGGCTGGCGGCATTTTGACTGCATGTGTATCTGTACGACGAGTACGACTCTGGGGCCGGGGAGGCTGATGAGTCCAAGTACGCGTGTTGTGGAAGTGTATCCGTATGGTGCGAACAGATCTGAGGCAGAGGAGGTAGATCAACGTGAGGTTGTGTGTGGTGCACGTTCCGAAAACATGCCGCAATCAACCGCACGCGGACTTCACCTGCAACGGGCAGCAGCTAGCTACTGCGTAAGTCAGCGGCTCACGCGTGCAACAAGGCTGTAAAGTCTGGCTCAACAGAACTCGCACTTACGAATGGAACTTTGGGCATCGAATGGGAGATAGGCTTCGTGTTCGTATGGATTTACTTCACCAGCGCGGCTTGCCATCCTCATCACCTTCCTCTCTCACCCTCCTCGTCAGCCACGCCGCGACCAAAGCCAGCAACCCCCCAAATCTCAACACCCATCCCACGCTATCATCACCAATCGTCCCTCTCGGCTTCTGCAGCGCTTTGAAGATCGCGCTACTCACGAGCGTGGCAACGACCTGCGGCGCAGCAACAGCGACATTGTGTATACCAAGCACAACGCCCGCCTGATCCGCCGCATCATCTTCTCCTCGTGCCAACAATTCGCCATCGCGAGTTGGCGGAGGTACGATGCGGCCGCGTCGAATGCGATCACGCTTGGAGACTTCGGCGGCGATGAGGGCAAAGGGTGCCCACATGGTCATTGCCCAGGGGATGCCCACGAGGCCAGCAAGGATGGTTGCAGTGGTTGTGTTGTGCACAAGTAAAGTCAGCCATGTGAGGACGGCGAAAAGGACGTGCGAGAGCATCCACGCTCGTCGTAGAGTCAGCCACTTGATTTCAAGATTCGACATTCGTCTCTTGGTCTTTGATAGCCACGCTTGGCTCGAAGCTGATGCGATTGCAGGACCGGTTCCATGTAACGTGGTGCCACCAGTGGGTGTGAGGGAACTTGGTGGAGTGTCTGGTCGAACGTCAAAATATCCATCGCTGTCTTCGTCATCAGCTCCCATCGTTCTCGGTGCCCGAGCCATTGCGGGCGAAGTTGTCATAGGCGTTCGTGGCTGTGGCTCAGGCGCCTGGTAAGAGCTGGGGATGAGCCATGGTGTGATGACGCTTGCGGCGAAAGACACGATAGCGTAGATCAACAAGGCAAAAGTGCCGACTCTCGTGCCATGTTCGTAAGCCTCATCAATCTCCTTGTCCGTCATGTTCGGGTTCGCGCGAAGTTGGCCATCCACGTAGATTCCGCCAATGTAAGTTGTGATGTAGAAGAGGTATGGGAACCACCCAATCCATGCAGCCAGCTGCACAACGCACACAGCCTTGATCTGAGGTGGTAGGCGACGTACAGAGATCCACAACTCCTTGAAGAACGCAATGACTCCGCTGTCGTAATTCGCGGGCTCACCTTCCAGTCGCGGATCCCGCTCGGAGACGAAGAAGCAGGAAATAGCCAACGTGCTTCCCAGACCAATGGACGCAATGATGCAGAGTACTTTGAATTGAGTGTCGCCAAAGAACCATAGGTACTTGGGTAGATTCGCATACCCGAACAGGTAGCCAATGATGTTGCCAATGCCCAGCAGTCGGCTCGCCCATGCATTCGCAGTATCTTGCTGATGTGTTGGAGCGTTATCCACGACGAATGCTCGCAGGCCAGCCTGGATTACGTTGATGCTGAAGTCGAGAACATACACCATGATCACCGCCAGCACGATGGCCATCGTCTTGGTGACTTGGCTGTCTCTCGCGACGCCAAAGCCCGCCAAAAGGCCTCCCACGAGTTCGCGAGTCCAGGCCAGGATCAGGAGCGAAATGATGGTAGCAATGGCTCCCCCCACCATGAACGGGCGACGTTTGCCGAAGCGCGAGCGACATCTGTCAGACTTGATCCCGACGTAGGGCTGCACCAGTGTCCCAGAAAGTGGTCCGGCGATCCAGACAAATGCCAAGAGGCTTTTGGTGATGCCCAGGCTCAAGAGATATGGCGATCCGTTGGAGAGTTCTACTGACCACGCGATTTGCAGGCTGTTGCATCCCATCAGCGCTGAGGTGAGGCGCGACAAATGACCACTCACCCTCCGAATGCTATCGTCAACGCCAATAGATACCAGCTACTTTTGCTCTTCTCCCGGGTGCCCTCTTCTACATTCCACGACTCGCTACTCCTGCGATCATCGCTGAAGATGCTAGGAAGATGCGGCACCTTGCCCTCGTCTTCGCTCGTGCGTGCCGGCAGGAGTGGTGATTGCTCGTTCATTTCATCGTTCTTATCGTCCGCACTATTTCTCATTCTCCCGCCATCGGGATGTGGCTTCGAGAGCGAGGACCGCCGCGATTCATCCAGGATGATAGAAGAGGTCGAGTCGTTGCTAGACGGTACGTGTTTCGAGTCCGAAAGTATGTTCTGCGGTGAAGTGTCGACTTGAGATCCTCGCCGCGCAGCTTCGGCGCTCGAGGGCGAGGGCGAATGCTCCATGTCTTATGTGTTGGCAAAGGCTACTCAGGATGCGCGTGCTTACGGCGGGAGGCGTTCTGCCAGCGTGAGCAGTGAGACAATGGGGAAGGCGCCGCTTCCACGCATCGTCGTGCAGTCACTGCAGCAATGGAGATGGATCAGGTCAGATGCGAAGGCTGTCGGTCGTCCGGTCATACAAACCTGGCCGGCGTCACCACCGCGCAAGGGAGCCGTCATCACGCGCTCCCCGTCACGGAGACATGGCTGGTGGACAACGTGTAACAAAGCAGCGTCTACAGTCTCTGTCGCAGCAGACACCTACCGTCAGCTTTCCACCACCACCACTCAGCAGCGCCGTGTCCTCGATGGGCAGACGGAGATGGATCGCAGAGGTGTGATCAAGCTGCCTCCTTAGCAGCTGCAAGGCACAAGCGTGGAAAGCAACGTGTGGAGAAGCTCGTGCCCGCTCGGACACCTCCGTCTCGCCTAACCCTGCCATCCATCACATGCAAGCTGGCACTACCACCCATCCGCCCATGCACTGTGCACCCTTCTCCCACTAGGCAGTCACCGTGCGACGACCACACCTCACCGCGATACACCACACCGCTGTCTTCACCGCGCTGCTCTCTTTCTCTCTCTGCGATCTCCCCGCGAACTCTCTTGATTTCGTTGAGCACGACTCTGACCAGCCACCCGAGTATGCGATAGCACCTCCCGCTCGCCATCATGGGCTTCTCCCATTACTTCGCTCGAAGCGCAATCCAACTGGCCGCCAGACAGACCTCGGACTCGGACGAAGATGAGGACGCCGAGGCGGGACAGAAGGAGATCTACTCATCGTGGGCGCTGTTGATCCTGATCTTCCTGCTCATCTTGGCCTTCTTCACGAGCTATGTCCTGCGCAGCAAGAAGATCCAGGCCGTGCACGAGACCGTCATATCCATCTTCGCCGGCATGGTCGTCGGGCTGGTCCTGCGACTGACCAGCGTGAACAGCGTGCTGGACGTTGTCACCTTTGACTATCAATTCTTCTTCAACCTCCTGCTTCCTCCCATCATCTTGGCCAGTGGATATGAGCTGCACCAGGGCAACTTCTTTCGCAACATTGGCAGCATCTTGACCTTCGCATTTGCCGGCACTTTCATCTCAGCTCTGGTCCTGGCCATCATCCTATGGCTGTGGACACGCATCCCTCTGGAAGGCTTGGATATTTCTTTCGTCGAAGCCATGTCGGTTGGCGCAACGCTTTCCGCCACGGACCCCGTTACCATTTTGGCCATCTTCAACACATACAAAGTCGACCCGAAACTCTACACCGTCATCTTTGGGGAGAGCATCTTGAACGATGCCATTGCCATTGTCTTGTTCGAGACTGCACAAAAGTACAAGGCCGGAGCAGAAGGAGGGAAACTGACATTCTTGAGCTTGTTCGAGAGTATCGGAGTCTTCTTGCTGGTCTTCTTCGGCAGCTTGGCAATGGGAGTGATCATTGGGCTGGGAACGAGTCTGTTGCTGAAACTGACGCATATCCGAAGAGACCCCAAGATCGAGAGCTGCGTGATCTTCTTGATCGCTTACGCTTCGTACTTCTTTGCCAATGCAATTCACATGAGTGGTAGGTCCGTGTCTCCCAGCACAACCCGCCTCGCTAACACCAACAGGTATCGTGTCTCTGCTATTCTGTGGCATCTGCCTCAAACATTACGCCTACCACAACATGTCTCGTCGCACGCAGCTCACCACGAAATTCACCTTCTCACTAATGGCCCAACTCACGGAAAATTTCATCTTCATCTACCTGGGACTGTCCCTCTTCACCGAACGCGCTCTGGAATATAAGCCGCTGTTCATTCTCATCACGTTGATAGGGATATGCGTTGCAAGATGGTGCGCTGTCGTCCCCTTGTGCGCCTTGATCAATGCGATTATTCGGTACAAGGCGCGGAGGAGGGGGCAAGAGGTTGCAGAGGAGATTCCGAACAACTGGAAAATCATGCTGTTTTGGGCCGGATTGCGTGGAGCAGTCGGTGTTGCACTGGCTGCTGGTTTGACTGGCACCAACGGATATGCGTTGCGAGCGACAGTGCTCGTGACAGTCGTGTTGACCGTCATCATTTTCGGCGGCACGACTGCACGCATGCTCGAGATTCTCCACATCCGGACTGGTGTGGTCGAAGAAATCGACAGTGACGACGAGTTCGACATCGAGCCCGTGCCACAAGGAGGGGGCTACGCAAGGAAAAATGGTTCGGCGTTCGGCCACACTCCCAAAGCCAGCAATGGCGGGTTTGGAAATGGCAGCATCGGACTCGGAGACGTTCACACGAGAAACAGAAACCGGGGTGACACGTCCAGCTACAGCGGTCGGGCAGGCCCAGAGCTGGAGCGACGCAATAGTTCACGCGTGCGGAGGGACGATCAGAATCAGGCAGAGCAAGGGCTGCTCTACCAAGAGGACGAAAGCACACATTTCAGCGATGACGACGACCTCGATCTGCCGCCCGAAGCTCGACGATCCACTCCGCAGCC
>ANSM01001714.1:0-11307 GCA_000347735.1 Cercospora canescens BHU | reverse complement strand
CTTTCAGAGCCGCACCGGCATGCGACACCACATTCCACCCAGCACTCTCGCGCACGTCTAGAACGCCTGACACCCACGCTCCTTACACCACATTCTTTTTCGAAGCTGCCATCGCCTGCTGGTCAGGCGAGCGCACGCAGCATCCCGCTCCACGAGCGATAAGACGCTCCCTCACGATACCTTCATCACTTCCACTTGCGCACAGACACGCGCGTTGGATACACGAACCCCGCCGGTCCGAGTACCAAGATCTCGTATTCCGCAAACCCCTTCCGAACCACGAAATCATCCATGGGCTGCTTCAGCGATCGGGAGAAGGGCCCGTCGGAACAGTCCCAGAAGTGGGACTACCTCAACCTCAACGACTTCCGATGTATCTCCTTCTGGACCATCCTGGCCTACATATGGCTTTGGCTGATGGCACTCGTCGGCATTGCAGTCTACGCCGTTGATACCTTCACCGCTGTCAATCTCCTGGCTTTCGATCGATGGAGCAGTCAGGTCAAGCCCGCGCTGGACTTCAAGTACAGCAAATGGATCTTTGCCATCTGTATCTTGCTGTCATGGGCCCTGTGCTTCTACGAATGGATCAGAGCGCTTCGCGTCATCAAACGAGGAGGCGTGGCAGAGAGCTTTCTCGATTCACTGGCAGTGAACATTCAAAGCATGCGCCCACAAGGATTCAAGCGCTTTCTCGTCTTCGAGGCCTTGACCAAGAGTCGAAAGGGCGCCGACTATGTCGCCCTCTTCGTCTACTTCTCCTTCCATACCGCGATTCGTGTCATTCTCGCCGAGGGTCCTCGTGTAGGAGTCAATGCCATGACCCTATACGCTGTCCTGCAGGCTGACTTGGTGCCAACCGCCGACGCCGATCACTCAAACTTCGAGCAGTTCTTCATCAACGTTGGTTCGCTTTGGAACAACGACCAACGCCAAGCTCTCATATACTTCGCCATGTTGTTCACCATGGTCATATGGGTGTTCAGCGCACTGTCCTTGATCGCCTCTGCAATTCTGTACATCACCTTCTTGTGGCACTACATCCCGCAAAGGGATGGGAGACTCAGTGTCTACTGCAGGCGCAAAGCCGACAAAAGACTGGAGAGAATCGTCTCTGCCAAGGTGCAAAAGGCTATTGAGGACGAGGAACGCAAGAAGCGCAAAGAGGAAGAAAAGGCTGAACTCAGGAGACAAAAGACGGGCGAACTGCCGCCTCCGGTCGCACAAATTGGCATCAAGAAACAACCTACGCTGCCAAATCTGGGATCACCAGATGTTAAAACCGATGACAAGCTACCAGAATTCGCGCTTCGAAGGCAAGGCACTGATGCTTCCGTTGCGACGCTTCCGCCATATTCCACTCAAGACCGATTGCAGCGCCAGCCCACGCTACCAGACCTGGGCGAAGAGCGTCCGCCGATGAACAGGACAAATACCGCAGCGTCTGCGTGGTCGAATGCACCAAGCTATACGACTGAAGCACCCCTGTTGCACAACGCCAGCATGCCTGGCCAGAGTGAGCCGCCTCTGCCACCTCTTCCCCCAGGAGCCGTGACGCGACAGCCATCGTACGGATCGCTGCAACAGCCATGGCACGAGAGGTCTGGATCGCAAGGCTCGCAAATGTCCGCAAACTCATTTGCTTCCATGCACATGCCACAACAGCCCTCATCCGCGCGCCCTTATTCGCCCGCAACGGGCCCAGCTTTCCCACGAGCACCTCCCCAGCCACGAGGTCCCACCCCAATGAGGACCATGACGCCACAGACCTACGAGCCGGAACCGCAGTCGGCTACGAGTCTTACCAGTCAAGACAGCTATGGCAGACCGTTAGCGCCCCCTGCACGATCCAACACGGCAGGCGGCTTCCATACCGGCCCCAAAGTGGATGAGGCTTACTGGAACAGCATACAGAAACAGCAATCCTTTAGTCGCCCGGTTGCTCGGCAGCCAACGAACACCAGCTTTAGTAGGCCATACTCACCGGCCGCAACGCAAATGCCATCCCAAATGGCACCGCCAGAACAACAACAGCATAGTTACGAGATGACGACACAGCCGTCTCACTCGATCCCAGTGTCGAGAACGCCAGCGCCCGTGACCGGCGGCTACGTTGCTTTCAATCCTGCAGCTCACACCACTTCTACGCCTGCGCCGTCAATTCCGACACTACAGGATGGTCCGCGACGTAATATCACGGTTGCTGGTCAGGCGGGTGACTATTTTGGCGATGCGCATAGAGCCCCTCAACGAAGTGCAACGGCGCCACTCCAACCACAGAGTGCCGAGCCACTCCGACAATCTGTCAATGACATTCTCGATGACTACCGGCAGTCACCGAGCAATTCATCCTTTAGCAGGCCTCAACCGCCTGTGAACCCCGTGCAATACCGCTCATACACAGCCGAGCCATATGGACCTGCTACCAACACCCAAAGCTTCAGCAGACCTCAGCCACCAACAAATCCAGTTCAAGAGCGATCGCATACTGCGGGACCGGCACCTGGGCAATGGCGGAGATATTCTTGAGCGATCGGGTTGATGTAGGATGCAGGGAATACAAGATAAGCTTCACATAGCCATGACTTTGATGAGTGTCACGCAGCCGCAAGTGGCAGCCATAGCCTTTTCTACATGTGTACGTATGATTACAGAGATACCCAAATACGCGCATACAATTTACGACTTGATTATCTTTGACCGCCCTCGTGGCGTTTTCCTTGTTCTTCGTTGTGGGTTCGCAATCGCAACTGCGAATGACTAATTTGCGGGAACAATACCAGCTCACTCAGAACGAAACCGCAGCACCAGAGCTTGACAAGCGGTATTGTTTGCTGGCAAGCGCATTGCGGAGCAGGAAGATGTCTAAAAGCCCTGGAGAAAAGTCCCAGTCACGCTGAGATTGCAAAACGTCCGATCGAGTCTTTGGACCTACATACAACTCCGATCTTGTATAGCGGCGTCCTCGTGCTCAAGACCAAAGCCTTGTCCAGCCTCTAAACTCACATGCTGTGCACCAGCCTCGTTTCAGCTGCCACGAGGATGGTGAACGGGCACCCCACCAATTCACAATGACGAAAATCACACCCAGTCACCCTATGGTCTTTCAGTCACTCTGGTGAACAGCATGGAAGACTCGTATCTTTGGCACAAGGTTTCGCCCTTCGAACACTAATCTGCATTCTTCTTTTGCATGTCCACCTCTGGTTCCAATAGTACAAGTTCACCGCTTTCCGAAATACGTCTCCAACACGTTTTTAACTCCTCAAGAAAGCTGCTCGATATCGAGAATGGCCTTCACGAGTTCTTCCTACTCGACCGGCAACGGCAAGAATCACTGGGATCCGAGGGCTGTCTGCTTGCTGCACGGCAACCACGCGAATGGCGAGTGTCGCGCACAGAACAACCCATCCGCGCCCTGTGTACTTCACGGCGGCCATGCCAATCGTGATTGTCGCACACAAGCCCAGCGTGCCCCTGCAGCTCGATACAATGCTCCTCTTCCCCGTTTCCAGCCACCTCTTCACCTCACCCATGCACCACGACCACCACCGGCGAACACCAACCACGTATGGGGTCTGGCAGCAGCTCAATTCAGTCAGGAGGCTGCAAACAATCAAGCTGCCAACATCCACCGCCTCCAGCAACTTCGCTTGGACAGAGCCAAGCCTGAGGTCGTCGGCGCCGTCATGACGCCTGTGCAGGGAGTTCGCGAGCACGACGGATATCGCTTCAAAGAGACCTTCAAGCTGAGAGGTGTCAAAAAGGATCAGTCTCAGCAAGAGATAGTCGACGGGATCACGAAGCAAGATCGTTCTAGCGACGTGGCGGGGGCTCCGCTAGCTCAGCGCAAGCGAGCTGTTCCGCCTCACGTTGCGCATGCTGAGCGTCTTCGTCAGGCGACACTTCGCGAGCAGAGCGATGGCAATGGCGAGACGGTGAACAATGATGGCAATGGCGGTGGTGCAGGATATTAGGGGGAGCTAAGCAGGTACAATATGGATGTGGCAGGCTAGTATATGATGACGATATCCACACGAATGAGCAATCGATGTTGTGAGCAGTTAAAGCCCATTGGACTTCAGCACTTATGCCACGCAGGCTGAAAAGACATGGATAATGGGGCGTGGCAAATCCTCGCAAAGGCCCTTGAGAAGGCAACTCGATGTTGGCTGTAGCTTATAGAACATGCTTCACCTCCGTCATCGCAATGGAACAGTGATGCCTTTCATCCGCCCTCACGGGCTCTGGACCCGAAGTTTCCCTTTGTATAAATCTTCTTCCGGCTTTGTTCGCATTCCGTAAACCCACTCCCAGTGCAGACATTTGATTCATCGAGACAAAGAATCTTGTCTTGCCGAGAGTGTGCTGAATCTCACACCTCGTGGCAAAGATGCGCGGATCACATCTCTTATGCAGGAGGACCACTTTTCTCAGCATTGTCCAGTAAGCCTACAGCTCTGCCGGCCCACCAGCATGGACAGCCCGACGAAGGACGACAGCAGCAGATTGCACTCTCGACGCCACTCATCGCACCGAAGATGGAGAATCGAAAAGATTTCTACCCGCTGGTCCGCAACAAATTCTTCTCTGCGATCCCCCATATCCGTTGGCATCCGGACCCCAAGACGTAAACGCATCTCCTCCAGCTGGCTGGGCAATTCCGCGTGGGAGCCCGAGTGGGAATGGGGACATTTGCGATTCCACGAGGAGCAAGAGCGGTGGGAACGAGAGCAAGGGGAAGACTCCGTTGCCATACAGGTGTTTGACTGGGTTCTATTTGTGCTGAACCATTCGCTGATGTATGAGGCTGACAACTGGGTGTGGTTTTGGGTTGCTGCTATCCCGGCGTTGCTTACCTCTTGGGCTATATATGAATATTTTTTGTGGCTATATGAGAGCTGGGTCGAGTTGATGGTATCTGTCAACCAGGGGAAAGAGGCGGAAGGGACGGCTGGAGTATTTGTGGCGTCGCTTTCACTCAAAGTGGCGAGATTTTTGTCTTTCGTGGGAACTTTGCTGGACTTGCTCGTGAAAGTGGTGCTTCTTCTGGTTTGGCAACTGCGAGACTCTAGTCCGGGGCTGCTGCTCCGTAAAGCGTTGGATTTCTTCGATGTTCAGACACCATTGCACGGATGGGCCGCACGTCTTACCATGAAGATGTTCTGTGCATCACAACTCGACGGTCGTCCTAGGGCGAAGGCACGAGACGATGATGTTGTTGTTCTTTCAGGCCCGCCTGGTGCCACCAGTGGCGCATCAGAGTGTCCAAAGGGAGAGGAAGAAGAATTTTCACCGTCTACTCGAATTGCACAACACCGACTTGTGGGTAACGACTATGAAGACGAATTTAGCCTTTCTGAGGTTGACCGTGCAGATCCCAGCGAAGGTCTCCGCGGAAGCATGAAGCAACTTACGGAGATCAACGCCAGTTCACTTGGACGGCCTTCTGTTTCCGCTGGTATTGCTCTTATCGACGAGTGGTCTGCAAGTGCGTTTAGGGACGACAGGGAGCAAGCAAGGGTTGGAGTAGAAGCTAAGAAGGAAGATCAGCCGGAGCTGGTCAGCTCAGACAACGGAAGTCTGCAGTCATGCAGCTTTCTCGAGGAGAGCTGGAAGCCATATTGGTCCAGGAGTCTTGATAAGCCTGTGCACGTCAGACGGGACGTGGAAGTCTCAGAAGGAAGGGATCCGCCGAACACGCCTCCCGTTCCCACAACTCCGATGCCCGTGACACCTCGCACCCCCGCTATCATAACGCAGTCTCCTCGAATCAGCATCCAGGAAAGACCTACGGATGTGGCACGACCTCTGGGTAACGTTGCGATGCTGCAGAGATGGCTCAGCAAAGTGAGCGATTTGTGCCAAGCCTGCGACGCTCTGTGGCATTTACAGCGAAGTATAGGAATGGATTCAGAGCGGTCTCACGCCACATTGCAGCAAGTGAAGCAGGAGTGCGATATTATACAACACTTAGATGTCAGAGTTGCGTGGGATGTCCTTGGAAAAAGAGGCTATGGAACATCAGAAACAGATCTTCTGGTCAGCATCCAGCAACTGAAGAGCATCCGCGAGAGCGAGACTCTAGTTGATATTGACGACCAGATCTTGTATGGCGCTTTGACATTGATGAGAGGCCTCCTCGGTCGAGTTAAAAGTCCTGAGCACCAGAGCGTAAATGGCAAGAGGAAAGCAAGACCTAGCACGATCGTCTCGGATGGCTGGAGCCTGAGCCAGGTGCAGCTTGTACGCAAAGGTGTTGATCAGTTGGCGCAGAGGCGAGTGCAAATTGTCAACTCATTGCATCTCCTGGGCCGAGTTTATCCCACCGAGAAGCTCATCGCGGAATACAGACTGCTGCAATCTCAACTGTGGCCGCTCGTCGCTCAAGCTAAGCTGCTTGGCTTGGGTACCAGAAATGAACATCTGCATCGTGCGGTCATGGAAGTGGAGAAAATAGTACATGCTGAAGCTACTGCTCTGCAGTTGGACCTTGAATTAGCAGATTTTACAAGGTCTGTGGATGAGTACGCGGGAGGAGATGTACAAGATACGCTGCAGGACTCCACAATGACAGGCCTGTCTCCCACCACGCCAATAGTGGCTTTCGGACGCGCAATGGCTGGGGGCAACAAAATTGCTGCCTTCAAAGACCATATATTGAGCGCAGCCAGGCAACTGGAGGCGATGGTCTTGCTTGAAGACACAGATCGCATTCGTAGCGCTGTTCAGATCGAGGCCGAGATCGTGGCGTACCTCGGAAAACTCAGCAACATCGTCGACTATAGTGACGAGGATATCAGACTGCAGGTTGACGAGGTCTTTGAACTTGCGGACGCTGGATTGCTCATGCTGCGGAAGATACAAACCGGGAACACACAGTCGCCAGTCGATGGAGGACCACATTCCGCCGAACACCATACCGATGTCAACTTCGGTCCACTCCGGCAACGATCTGAGCCGCCAACTCCATCGCAACTTGTTCCCGCAAAGGAACGCCGAACTGAGCAGCCCCGCGAGTATCCGGCAAAACAAGCTCTGTGGCATCACCAGTATATTGAAAGCTTTGGGAAAAGAACAACAGACGTGATTTTGCCCTTGCCACTCGATGCTGAGTCGTTGAATAGTGATCTCCTGACTCTGAAGCATATGCACATTGAGCTGCAGAGCGCTGTGGAGGATCTCAGGAGATGGCGTGCCAACTACGATCGTCTCACTTCTGTATACGACCGTAGGTCCACAAGTGAAGGGAGTGCTAGACACACTGCCCAGTCGAATTACAGAGACGGCACAAACCCAGCAAGGGGTGAGAGGTCGACTGTACGGGTCTGGCCTTCACCGGCAGATTTGGCAGCGCAGGACGGTTCTATCAACCACCAGATCTTGCTACAACCATTGAATAGACTCAACAATATCCGTGGAAAAATCGAGAGCATCCTGCTTCTGCTAAAGCAGGAGCGCGGAGGACTAGAGCAGCGCAATGCTGAGAGGCAATACAGTGCACAGTACACCGACCTTGAACGCACTGCTAGTCAAGCTTTAGACTACTTGTTCCAGTGCTCGCTTGACCTGGGCGAGCGAAGCAGCCAGCTTGATCAGACAAAGGTCACTTTCGACCAGGCGCAGCTCTATGCCAGCGTAGCTTGCTGGGTCGGATCGAGACAAGGCAGCTTCATTGGCAGATACAACCATCTCACTCAGCTGGAGGATGCCCAGAAAGATCTTGAGGACAAATTCGATGCAATCAATAAGAAGTCCTGTGGGGCGGCGGTGCCGATTGAACTCAGAAATATGGCGCTCATATTGGATCGGCTCGAGTACCACCGCGCCGGCACTGATAGACTGGCGGAGGTTTGCAAGAGACCTTTTGACGTTGTCGGAATCCAGAAGGTACGTGAGCGGACGCAGACACTACAGAAAAGACTCCGGGATGTCTATACTTGGATGCGGGAGCGGCACAATCAGCGTTGGTTCTTGGATGGTCCATGTGATGCGATTTCGAATCTTCAATGGTTCATCCAAGCTGGCAAAATCCTCTCTGCTCCAGATGATCAGGATCATCTGTGCGGTGCTCGGGCTTTGTTGATGTCCGTACAGACTATTTTGCAAGCGCAAGACGGCCTCATGTTCGACGGGCGGATCCCAGGCCCCGATGATACGAAAGAGCTTCTTCGGAAGATGTTCATCGACGTTGAGGATATATTTGCCCTGCAGCCGGTGCCCACAAAGTATCCAGCGAACCTGGCAGAGCCAACGCCCGAATACGCAGCATTCTTACATTCGCGCTTTTCTTCCGTTGAGCGTGAGCACGGTCGAGACTCGGACTTCTATCGACATCATTGGAATGAGGCCAGGAAAATCAATGATTGGACTCCACGACAGCTCCAAATCGCGTTTGACTTTCTTGCGCAGGGCTGCGTATTTCAGCTACCAGCCATCGAGCTGCATCTGGGCGTGATCATCAGAGACGTAGACGATAGTCAGCAACAGACAACAGCTACTGTGGACTTCTCTGGAGGCGAAGGTGAGGGGAAGACAAGCGCTGTCGTATGGGTATATTACGATAATGCTGCAAATCTGACCGAAGGAGCGATCTCGCATTGGCAAGGGTTCGTTTCGTCTACCGAGATGAAGGATGAGGCCGATGCGATTTTGAAGTCATGGTTCAAGGGCTGCAGGTTGCCTAAACCGATTGGGTCTGCCCATCGACAGAGGGATATTGCTTTGCAGCCGACACCTTCTTCCCACGGCAGAGGAGAGCGAGGCGATGGAAATGCACGGGGCCGCCCTGGCGGGGATGGACAGCGTAGGAGCCTTGCTGGACGAGGCGGACGTAGACTGCACCCAGATGGTCGCGATCGCCCGCAACCCCTGCAGACATACTTGACCGAGCCCCAAGAGGCCGAAGCTACTAGAGGCAACGGCATTGCCAGAGGTAGCGGGCGAGCCAGAGAACGAGCGGAGCCTGTAGATCATCCGACACGGTCTGTTCGTGGCAGAACATGGCCTTCGCAAGCGCGTGAGCAAAATGCTGACAGACAAATCGAAAATTTGCTCACCGATCAGAACGCGGATGGACGCGCAGCTCAAAGCACGAGAATTGGTAGAGGCGGAAGAGGCGCAGGCGAAACGCGTGGCGCGCGAGGAAGAGGAAAAGTGAAGAATTATCATGGAAGAGAAGCAGGAAGAGACATGTTCGCAATCCCTGAGCATGCCCGTGATCACACAGGGCGCCCATCCGGAAGGGAAACACACGGCTTTGATCGCGGACGAGGTCATGATCGCGACTCTCACACGCGACGCGAGAGAAATGCGTGATCTGGTCGTGACAGAGGAAGAGCGGCCGGCATCCCCCAGCAGTGTGCGGACCACGTCTTGAAGCAGCTTTGCAGCCAGGTCTTTGATGAGTGACGTTCAATGGCGAACAGAACAAGGAGTCTTCAAAGCCTCGAGAAGTAGGAGGCACGGCGTGAACGACATTTCGTGGAGCTTCCAGCAGAGCTGGCGTCAGAGGCCGGTGATGGCTGAAAGGAGATCGACCAGTGTACTCCTCTGGCTATGGTGTCTGTAAAGTCACTGCGGTACCGTAGCTGGATGCCGAATCCTGGTTTGTGATATGCAACGGGTCGCGGTATGCCCGAGCATCGATTTGTCGCCCCTTGACTCGAAGACACACAGAACTGCCCACGAAGTAAGGAATACCGAATATCGACCTCTGGCAAAAAGAAGAAAAGAGAAGCTGCTGGCAGGCCACATGGACGAGAATGATCTCTTCCGTTGTCGAAGCGCCTCTTGGTACTTTCTCGACAAATTGTGCACCAGGACATGACAAAGGCGCCGCTGTACATGTGCTTCAATCTGCAGAGTAATGCTGTAGCCGAATCGCCTGTCTCAAGACTTCGAGTTGGGGCAGCGTGCATGGTACAACCCATCGCTCATCGATATTCTGGCCGACTGGAGGTGAATGCGGACATTGACGCGTCGCGGCGCTCGCGCGTGAATCCTGTCGCCGTTGAAGCGCACTTCACTTCGCTGCCAAGAAACACCCGCCTCTGTGTCACCTACAAGCCCACCCACTTCTTCTCAATTCAACGCACCCAGCTTCCCCCTCCACCGCTCGCTGGACAACGCAACTCGAACATCGCACAGCACTGTTCAGCACGCTCAGCACACTCAGCACCCATCTCGACTGCGATATTCGATTGTTTCGACAGCGGCGCCTCCTGACCGACAATATGGCAGCTCTCGAGGTCGCGCACGCACTGGCACACGTTGTCGCCATCCCACTAATCATCCTTGCCAACCTCATGACCGCCGCCTACGACAACATCCTCGTCGCGAACATGTTCGGCCACTGTCTTGCCGTCGCACGCACTGTCGCCGCCCCCTTTGTCGTCCTCGTCAGACTCTTCGTCGCCATCTGCGATACCATCCTCGAGTTCTTCCAGTACTTGATCATGGCCTGTTGTTCTCTTTTTGTTGCACTCTTGGTAAGTCGGTGCTTCAGCGCTGACCATTGTTAACGATGATGTTGACTTTTACACAGATGTACTGGGCATTCGGTTGGCTTCGCCCCATTCTGGTCTCCGCATACGCTGCGCTTCGCCCATTCTTGGTCTACGCATTGGCTTTGCTTCGATCCTTTTTCGATCATATCTCGTCGCCAGCCGAGCCGATTGCAGCTGAAGCCTTTCCCGACATTGAAATGGAAGATGCGCTGCCCCTGACGCCCCCAAAACAAGTCTCACCGCCCGCCAAGTCAACCTCGCCATCCCCAATTGACAAAGCGAGATATGACTCCGAGCCCCGGTCCCCCGTCAAGCAGAAGGCAGTGCAACAGGAGCCGGCACAGATCACAGCACCACGGAGGAGGGCACAAGAGATGCCCATGCAAGACACGGCCACTGCATGGCAAGTCGTCCCCCTGCCCGCCCAGCCAAAAGAAGCAGACTCGAAGCGCGACCGCCACAACGTGCCAAGCAGCGAGCCTAGGCAAGAAATTCTCGAGCCCGAGGCTACCAGAGTCGCCAGGGGTCTGTCTGTCTCTTCTCCTGCTCCCGGACCGGTTTCTGCTGCGGCACCAATTCAAACGGCGCCAACGCGATCCTGCAAGCAGAAGCAGGTCAAGTTTGACCCCTCTCTGGACGTTGCTCCAGAATCTTCCGCCCAAGCTGAGCCTGTCAATGAAGATGAACAGGCCCGCTCTGCACCAACATTGGGGGCAGAAGCAGCAGAGGCCCAGGCCCAGGCCTCAAATGCGCCGCACGCGCTCACGCCGCCCTCGAAGCGACGCTCCATTCGGGAGCG
>ANSM01001713.1:0-12190 GCA_000347735.1 Cercospora canescens BHU | reverse complement strand
AGGGCGGTGGCGGGCGGGCGGTAGATGACAACAGGCGGTGCGGTGCGCGCAGGCAGAGGCTAAGTGACTTTGCCAACAGTCTTCCAGAAGGAATGTCGACGTCTCCGTCCCCGGTCCAGCGTGGAACGCGCCTCAGTGGGAGGCACAGGCCGCGTGCCGATCCTCCCTGGAACTAGCACCCGTGCGTGCCGTCTTGCGTCTTCCGCTTCCGACCGCCGCTGACTACAACGTCGTCGTCCTTCTGCGGAGCCAGACACGAGTCTATACCAACCGGAGACGACGCCAAGACACCGTGGGGAGACGTATTGATGTTTCCGCTAGACACTGCGGCTGTCAGAAGGGGCGAGTAGAAGAACGCCAAAGATTGTCGTGGAAAAGCCACATTGGCCTGCACCAACTGATACTATATACCTCTGACCACGCCGGCATGCAGGTGTGACGAGTGACCCCATACATTGTGCTGAAGACAAGGACCAAGAAATAACCTCTCGTCGGACTTTCCCGTTCAATCAATCAGCTCTCCTCACCCCGGCGAGCACACCAGCAGACGAGCTTCTCTGATCCGATCTGGCTCGCTCCGAGGCCAGCGTACGGCCGGTATTCTCTTCACGGCAGCACATTGGTTGAAATATGCCCGTGACAATGGGAGCTATTGAGCGACAAGGGCCGGTCATGCCTGCCGACTTTTGCACCCTCGGCATGTTCATCATTGACGATATCTATCCCCCGCAGGGTACGGACCAGGAACCGAAACTGAATGTCATCGGCGGTGCAGGTACCTACAGTGCAATTGGTGCGCGTCTCTTCTCACCAACCCCAACATCACAATCCGTGGGGTGGATCGTCGATGCTGGCACTGACTTTTCTGATGAATTGACGAACACCATCACGTCGTGGGACACTGGCGCTGTCATCAGACCCAGGCCAGCACCAACAACACGCGGCTGGAACGGATATTCGGGTAACCAACATCGAGCCTTCAAGTATTTGACCGAAAAGAAGCGGCTTACTGCGGATGACCTTACCGATGAGCTGGCTGCGGCAAAGTCGTTCCACCTGATCTGCAGTCCGCTCCGCGCAATCGACCAGGTCAACGGGGTCCTCTCCAAGCGCAAGCTAAGCGAGAGCATAAGAGATGGAGATCGCAGCATCTCTTCTGTAAATGCCATTCGGTCGCAGGATTCCACCCCCACAACAGCACAGCCAAGACCAATCTTCATCTGGGAACCAGTGCCCGATCTCTGCACCCCTGATGAACTCCAAAATACGCTTGCAGCTCTGCGGCACGTTGATGTCATCAGCCCCAATCACGAAGAACTTGCTGCAATTTTCTCCTACACGCATCCCGACCAACCAGTGAAAGAAGTCATCGAAGAACATGCCCAGCGCCTGGTAGACTCAGGCATCGGCCCGCATAAGCAAGGCGCCGTGGTGGTTCGCGCGGGAGCAAAAGGTTGCTTTGTCCTCACGCCATCTCGTAAACGATGGCTACCTGCTTACCATTCTGATTCGAGTCGTGTCGTTGATCCCACGGGAGGCGGCAATGGTTTTCTTGGCGGCCTCGCTGTTGGCTTGGTGCGAACAGGCTTTGACGTGGTTGAAGCTGCCCGATGGGGCAGTGTCGCTGCCAGTTTCACAATCGAGCAGGTCGGCGTGCCTGTTTTGACGCCTGCCGCGGATGGCCGAAGGGAATTGTGGAATGGTGATGATGTGTTGGAGCGTTTGGCTGAGTTTCGCAAACAGGCTCCTTGAGATGTGCCTGCACCTGCAGTCGGCTTTTGATTGCTACGAGATTTCACCGAGATCTAACAACAATAAGTCTGCAATCTGTTAGACAACCATGTCGGACAGTCACCACTGGATTTTGCACAATATTTGACAGACTGCACCTGCGTCTTGGGCAGTGGGAAGATCGGTCGCTGTCTCGGATACTAGCGGACACTCCCAAATACGCAGCTGAAAGGACGATCCGTATCATGCCACATACTTACCTTCTGGTTGCCGTCAACAAAGAGGATGGATTTGCTACAGACTCATGAGATTGAGGCATCGGCTGCTCAAGAAAAAGCTGGCACGGGAACAGCCGACAATTCAACGACTGGCCTTGTCACTGAGCTGACTGTGAATCGAAGATGTCACCTTTGGCATTAAGAAGACCTCAGGAGACTTGGGCGAGTTTGCTGCCGCTCAGATCCGTCTCTGAAGCACGCACGACATAGTCATTGCATTTTCAATCTAGCATTGTGAAATCATGACCTCACTTATCGCGCAACCTCTTTTGTTCATCGTGTGCGTCCATTTGGGACAAAGGCGTCATGGATGGAAGCACACGCGTTCCTGCCGCTCGAGATTCTCAATCGTCGGTCTGCTTCACCACTCTGAGGAGGCCTTAGACTGACAGTAATGCTAAACAAGTTGCCATTCCACGACTTCGTATAAGTTATCTGAGGCGCGAACGAAGGTGACTGGTTCTTCCTACGCCAGAGACGAAAGCAGTACACTACAATGTATTTGTTCCGTGGTGTGCCATCAGGTGCGCATTCACTAGCTCTGCGAACAATGACTTTCTCCGGCGACTGCTTTACCACTTCCGCCGCTCATATATTTTTCTTTTCAAGCTGCTCGTGAGATCGCATTGTGCTGATAAGACCCGTGGCAAACAAGAGGAAGGTACAACTCTAACCACCACCGACAAATTCACAGCACCAGCAACAAAATCAGGAGCTTTCACACAGTAAACATGGCGCTTCCGACTAGACAAGAGTACCTTTCCGATCTCGCGCCGCTGGTCCGGCAAGAGTGCCCTATCTGCAGGGAGCTCTTTACAGAGCCTACTCAGACTCCGTGTCGACACATCTTTTGCTTCGAGTGCTTGAACGCCTGGGTGCAGAACCATCCCGATTGTCCAACCTGCCGGACCGAGTTGTACGAGAGAATCGAGGATGACGACGAGGGCATTGCGGTGGGAGTAGCCATTGACAGGAAAGACCTCACTGACGATGAGCCCGCTGTTAACCCACCTTTCGGCCGCTTCGTGTACATTTTCGATGGGGACGTCCTCCACGCGACACTCCACGAAGTCGCCGATCTGGGTCGCTGGCTCAACGACCAGCCGAACAGCCGAGCCTCTCTGCAAGTAATTCCAAAGATCCCTGACTTCGTCGACATATTATTGCGCCACGAGGCACGCTACACGTTCAGCAAAGGCTGGAACGAGAGTGTCTACCACTTCGATCATCTGACAGTGAGTAGGGACGTCGCCGCTCAAGCTCCTCCGAGATTGCTCGAGAACTTGTGGTACCAGTTGTGGTGGTTTTTCAATGACTCACGGAACACTGATTTCGCGACAAGGTTTATTGCTGTCGCGGACAGTGTGGACCGGGAGTATGATATTCGGGTTGGTGACGCGGACATCACGGCTCTTTTCACTGATCTTGCCAACACCGGCGATGCAGCAGATGAGGCGAGAGGTCGACGGAGGTCAACTCAGTGAAACAATCCAGCCGGTCACAATGTCTGGCCTCGCTCCCTATGATTTGCTTCGCCAGGCTAGCTGATCATCACGAACAGTGCGATTCGAGTTAGCAAAGTCTATCGCTGAGCTCCTGAACCAGCCATTTTGACTTCGACTCTTAGGCGTGTGTAATGGCGAGTGACAGACTTTGTAAGTAGGGCACTGGATGCCGCTCGCTGTCCTCGGCATGACAGCTTCATGTCGAGGACAGCAACAAATACATCGTTCTCTCTCTTGCCTTCTTTCATAAGTCTCGAGTCTGATTTTGCGTTAATTCACTGCTTTCTCGTGGGTAAATATGGACTAGGAAGGCAATGCAGACATGTGAGAGACATAACAACCATTGAGCTGTATTTTTTAGACCTAACTGGTTGTAGTACTTAAGATCGCCAGTTCAATCTTGCACGGGTTACTTCCCTGGAACTTGAGACAACGCTGTGAACGAAACGCTTTCCTGGACACAACACAAAGTTCTGAACCACAGCCCTTTCCATGGCCTGACACAACGCTCTATACAACTTCGACATACCTCAGCGCATGCAAAGAACAAAGGCATTGTTCGCGCACTTATGGTATGCTGAGAGCCTTTGTTTGTTCAAAGGACTTCGCCAGAATGGGCGTGTTCTGCGCATTCACCAGATACCGCACAATGACTTTCTCGAGCTTTTGCCGTCTTTAGCTTTGCGATGCCTACATCTTCCACTGCAATCCCCTCCACGAAGTCGACTTTGGCTAAACAAGAAAAGCGACGGCGAAAAGAACTCGCCTACGACACAACTCAGAAACCAAACACGACACATTCACATTTGACTCGGTTCCTACACCCCAATGGCTCTCCACAACAGACGACACTACCTCTCGAACCTCGCGCCTCTGGCTAGGCAAGAGTGTCCAATTTGCAGAGACCCAATGACAGAGCCGACACAGACTGAATGTCGACACACGTTCTGCTACGAGTGTCTCGATAACTGGCTTCAAACACAGAACACTTGCCCTACTTGCCGTGTTGAATTGTACGAGGAAGGGTACGACGACTCAGACTCGGAGTCTGAAGACCTTGAAGATGATGCTGCGGATATGGCAGAAGCCATGGAACGATCCCTTGCAGATCTTAGGTTTCGAGCAAGAGATGACGAGCGCCAGGAGCCTGAACTCGAGTACCTGCCCGAACAACGCGAGGAGGGCAACAACGCCTTTGACGACGACGACGACGAAATCTTCCCGAACTGCATTCTCGACGGCAGCACTCTATTCGACGGAGTCATCCGCCAAGTCCAACTGAACCGTGAACTCAACGAGATCCTCATCCGCGACTCCGTCGCAGCTGATCTCTACCCCATTCCAGAAATTCCGGACTTCTTCCAGCAGCTCTTGGGTCTTGACGCCCGTTGCAAATTCTCATGGAACGGTATGCAAGTTGCGTACAACCTCGATTACCTTACTGTAAAGAGAAACTTAGCTGGGGACGAACGCGTCGATGAACCTGGACACCCGCTCAACGTCTTTGCACAGCAATTGCGAAGTTTCCTCAACACCCCTGACGCGAAAGACGTAGTGACTCCGGTTGTCATGGGAGCGCAACGTCATGGCGAGACAGAGGATGAGGAGTTTCAGATTCGTGTTACCGGACGGGTGAGATAGTAGACAACAGCCAGCAACCTTTTCACGTAAATAGCTGATCTCTGAAGAATGATATGTGGACGACTTGCTCAATTTGATCCAATATATTGCTCTCTCAAATACCGAATCACATATTGATACTAAGATAACTTCTTCGAAAAGCATGCAAGCTTCCATGCAACCACCTCATGTTCTGACTCCAATTCCGCAGATCGACTTTGTCCACTACTGGCACAGCGTAGTTGCCCGACTCTGCTTCCACCATGCACGCACGCATTCTACTGCCAATGCCAGCATATTGTTAGAAGGAGGAGTCATAAGCCACATTCGTCAAAGGTCAGAAGCTGCATCGCTTTGATTCCAACACATAGCTGTGTTGAGGACAATGATAGCTGTCCTACCTGCCGCGGTGACGTTTACGAAGCCCTGGATAATGACTCGGATGGCTTCTCTTCGACATCTCCGAGGGTGAAAGAAATCATAGACTTTCTGAGCAGGATCATAAGCTGAATTCTTCGCTGAAGTACTAATTGAAGAGAACGATAATGGCAACCGCATTTTCCTCGATGCACATGCTGGCGTATTGGGTGCCCTAATTCTTTGCCACTCCGGGAAATGAAGATATATCAACGAGCGTTGCTAAGCGGGCGAGGATGCAGCTTGACATCGAGGCCGCGTAATATAGACGCGGAGGCATTCGCCCGAATGGCTCTGCCTATCACGGATGATGAAGACTTGGTCGAGAAACATGGGGAGGGCGATGGCGTGCGCGACCCGGGGATTAACGCTCGCTCGGCGCATTCTGTCGAGAAGGTTCCAGGCGCTCACAGTGCTGACAGCAAAGAGTGAGATGAGGCTGGAGTACTCATGGCAGTCAATTTAGGGCACGAGTAGGGTTAGAATCGAGCATGTGCATGCTGTTCGGCTCGGGCGGAGGAGCCCCTTGTCAGAACTCCACACTATATAAGTAGCTAAGACTGCTCGAGATGGCACCAAACTCTAGACGCAGACTAAATGAAGTCAATTTGATTCGTTGTCTCTGCAGTATCGTGAAACCTAGCGGCTACGGCTTCCACGGCCGATCTTGCCGGCAAGCGTTGTGGGTATATATGCTTACGGACTCGAATCACCGCTCGCGCACAACATCACCCCGTGTTTTATACGCTGCTTGAGCACCCATATTGAGACCGAAGCTCCTGTATGCCTGGAGTCATGAGAGACTTCTGGCAGGTGGTGATTGACCGACCCAGTGAATCATTTACGACAAAAGAGCACTCAGGTAACCAGGCCACAAACGGATTTTCAGAAAGCTCGACACACAACGACAATGTCTGCAGCTCCAGGGCCCTGTTTCAACAAAGTGGAGGCTCATGCACGGTGGCCACGGTCTTGACGGTTGGCTCTGCGGACTCAGACATACAGCATGCTGCAAAAGTGTGCAGGTAAGAGACTATTCCATCACACTTTCGGACGTACCATGAGTTGATTAAAGCAGCTCCTGTGGAACGAGTACAACGCCCATGTGGAGGAGGCGAAAGCTCACTGGAGAGATATTGTGCAATGCATGCGGTCTTCAAGACAGTTCAAAGCAGAAGAAATTGCGAAATGAACAGTCCCTCGAAAACACTCCCCAGCCACTTTTGTCTGCGGATGGCAGTAGGTTAAGCCCAGTCTTCAACGAGGCAACAAATATTGCGATTCTGCCATCTCCTCACAGATATCAGCAACCCTACCCGAGAGATAGCGGGGCAGTGTGCCAGAATTGCGAGACAACGACCACGTCAGCCTGGCGTAGAGACTGTAAGCGGAGTGTACATGACATGTTGCAAGCGCATATGCTGACAGCAATAGCTCAAAAAGACGGTTCCAAGATCCTGTGCAATGCATGCAGTCTGTATCGCAAATTTCATGGCGTCGATCGGCCGAAAGAGATGAAGAGTGCTGAGATCCGTCGTCGGAACACTAGTTGCAGACCGCGAGCCTCGTTATGGGCAGATCAGAAGGTGTTTGACGTTTCATCTCGACCAGCAGACAAATCTGTCTTGGCAGCAGCCCAAAACGAGGACACAATCACGCCGGTAGCGCAATGATTATGGGTTACTCGGGCATGTCAGTGACTGAATTTGCGTTTCCTTCTGGCGTTGGAAAGTGGGACCAGACACTCGACGCACCATCCAGGGCCCGGATTCCTCACACATTACACAATTTCTCAAGCCTTGATGCGGTTCAGAATGCCAACCCTTTTTGGGTGGAGTCTTGACTCAGCGTACCCAGGACACCATCCACAAGCTCCCTAGTACGAATGCAGACAATGGACAGCAGCAAGTCTGGTAGACTTGTGTCTTGTCTATGCAAGCTCGCTACCAACCTAGAGCGTTCACACCGAAGCTCGTGCTCTCGCCCACCCGTATGCATTTTTTCAAGTCAATGCTGATGTTGAAAGCAAACTTCCACACTTGGCGAGTCAGCTTTATGACATCGAGGGAGGATACGACAAGGCCAGGCAGTCGAAATAAACGCCTAGTTCGCGGACGGACGCCACAAGCACAGAGACTTGATAATTGTTCTCAAAATTGCAACTTGACGAGTCTTGTGAAGGATGAAAAACATGAGAAATATTTGACGGCTTGGCGATAATCTATAAAGGATGCTAACCTCGCTGCGCACTACGATAACTTTGGGGCATAGCATTCACCCTCCAACAGTCAAGCACTTTGACGGTCAATCAAGCTAGCAGCAGAGCTCGACCAGCGTAACCGGGGCCGTTACCAAGCAGTTTCTCCCCTTGGTCGCGTCTCAATGTCGAACTGCAACTGAGAAAAGCGAGGAACTCGCGCGAACGAGATAAGACGCCCAGACTGGTCAGCATCGAAGGGCAAATCGAAGAAGCTCATCGACCACGACGATGTAGCGAGATCGCAGATCGCTAGTGTGGTTCGCTATAGTATGTCACCGAGGAGTTTCTTTGTTGATTTTAGCCATTTCCTCGCGGTGCTTGGACCCTTGGCTATTCACCATCGGCCATTAACCAGACGTTGCATAGAAAGTAACTTCCTCGAGTTTCTGATGCCACTATCGTTACAAGTAGGATCTCACTCTTCCCGCCCCGGTGGCTTCGGTCAAAATTAGTCCACTCCTACTTGCAACACTGTTCCTTAACTGCTTCGGGACTCGAGGGTGACAAAATCGATAACAACTCCTGCGCTATAGCATACTAGTAGCAACCCGAGTATTGCGTGACTCGAATACTACGACGCCTAAGACAGCGCCCATCCCGGATCCACGCCGCTACGTTCTTCCTTAATCTGGAGGCCAGCAAGATGGCCCTTCCCGCTAAGGAAAAATACCTCGACGACTTCAAGTCATTAGGCATGCAAGAATGCCCTACCTGCCGCGAAAATATGTCAAAGCCGACACAAACGCCCTGTCGTCACACTTTTTGCTATAAACGCTTGCATGCTTGGATTCGAGACAAGAATACTTGTGCGAGCTGCCGTGTGGAGCTTTACCAGCCAGCAGCCGACGTTATGGAGGAGGTAGATTCTGAGAGAGAGCTGCGTGTAATGTTGGGACGTATTCATGGACCAAGGCACGAAGATGAGTACACGACTATGATCGAGCAATTATATGAGGAGGACGACATGCTAAACGATGCCTCCGCCGCTGCTGGTTCAATCACTTTCAATGGTCCCACTCTTTACGGGAAAATTCAGGGACTCGTTGAGATATCACGCCGGGCCAATGCAAGCATGTGGAGAGACGACGCAGACGAGAACTTCACATTCCCAGCCCCGGATTTGCCAGACTTTATAGAATATTTGCTGATCCTCGACGCGCGCTACACTTTCGATTGGGATGACGCGATGTGTCAGTATGTGTTCGATCACGTCTCCGTTACCACGGATGTAGCTCGTGACGTGCGTTCACGAGGCCTTGGACAAGCTCTGGCCACATTCGAAAACCAACTACGGACGTTTTTCAATTCCCAGGGGACCCCAGCTTTCACGACAAACGTTGTTAGACAGGCCGTCGGTGATAACGAGACTGTGTATCAGGAGTACGCTGTCCGGGCCGATGAAGATGCAGACACAGTGGAGGCAGACGAACACCAATCATCCGATTCACACAGCCTCGGGACTACCTTCGGCAATAGGTTTTCTTGTGTTGTCCTCGAAGGGGCAGTCCTACACAGCCTCTAGCAAGAGTCAATGAAAGTGATGGGCAACTCCACTGCGGTCGTGACGAATGGAAAATATCCGGCTCACATGCCAAAATTGCCAGAGTCCGAGATACCAAAGCTGATCGAGCAGCTGCTAGTGCATGACGTCCACTACTCCTTTGACAACTACATGCACGCGCCTGACTGGACGTTTGGCCGCCTCTTTTTGAACAAGGTGTTTCCTCCGGTTGCTTACTCGGACACTGCCCTCGACGCTGTGAAATTATTTGCACACCAGCTCTGGGTCTTTTTCAATGCTTCGGGCAACGAGGAATTGACAATGAGAATCTGTGCGCGCGCGGGCGAGACGGGCCTAATTCTTTCGAACCACTACTCAGCTCAAACGATAGTCGGCTACCAATTTGGGTTTGCAACGACCGCTGAGCTTCGAGCAATGGGTGCGCTCAATTGATTGTGAAGCGCGAGGAATGGCGAGTCTTGGAGAACGGTTGACTTTCACACCAACAGTCCGGCAAATTGGAGGCACCATAAAGAGGGTGAAGCGGTGGAGTACAACATTTTCTTCCGTAGATAGTCTGCAAAATGAGCAGAAGATGTTCACACAGCTCAAGTTGCCAGCGTGGAAGACATAGCAGCAAGGAACTCTGACCTCGCCAATTCTGACTATCTTGACTCTCAACCGCACTGAAGCGCGTCGGCCACACCAAGTCCCCCGGACAGCAAACATGGAACGAAGCTGGTGTGGGATCATATTTTCAACAACACGTTGTTTGAAAGTCCTTGGAGATCAAGTTTGTTTACGGGAAACAACACCATCCATGTGTCTCAGCGGACGGCAGGCTTTTGTACACACTGATCATTTCGCCGGCAGTCACGCATTGCACGCTCACTTGGTATTGGTGCTTGCTCGAAATGAAGGCACGAGAATAGAAATATCAGGCTGGAGCAAATGCACGAGTCGCCGGATAAAGTGATCCAACTGCTGATGAAGTTAGGCTAGTGACCGATGAGTGTCTTCTGCACGAGCCTCAAGGCGGTTGTGAGGACAGTCTGCTTAAGGAAGAAGCAAGAACTCCTACACAAGGAATACAAAGCAAGATAGCACCTCAAATTCATATTTGTTGATCGGTATATCCGATCTCAAGGGCTCACAAACATGACGGATCCATGACATGACTGTAGCATGGCACCCGTCTCAACCACTTCCCACTCGCCACTCCTTCCTCCTGTACGTTCGAATCCCTCATATGACCTGGTGCCTCCATGGTATACTGGAGATACACTAACCAAGCCAGCATGCCCCCGTTTGTGCTACATAAGTGCGTCGTGGTAGCCGTCCTGGCAAAGTGGGCCTTCTGTTAAGCATACTCGTGTCCTCTTGTCTGATTGTTGCACTCATGATCTTGGGTGGGGACGGTGCACTCTATCTTCGGGCTCGCGTGCTCGGTCTGCCTGAGCAACATCAGCTCCTTGGTCATGACACCGGTTCGTGCCTAAATGCCTGGCGTGTATCAAGCCAACGCTTTGGGTCAGTTCTGCATTTGGCATCCAAACAACATCGCCGTTCCATTTTATCGCATTTCACAAACCCACGCGTTCGGATTTCTGTTTTCAAATTTTTGGAGATGCGATGTGGCGGCGATGCTGTTCGTTTCAATTCCGTCGGTCGATCACGGGCTCCTGGGGCGTCAGGACGAACTCAACTTTTACATCTGACTCAGGTCGAATATACACCAACTCCCAGCTGCTACGGCGCCATCCCGAGGATAAGCAATTTGATATTTACAAAGCACAGTACGAGACACTGCGCCGACGTGGGAAACAAGTTGCTGACTACCTGGGCAGATCGGCAGACAAAAGCTTCGTCTGGAAGCAGGTGCCAAAGCGACACTTTGATCTCGCCCGGCGCTTGAGACATGATTTGCCATCAGCTCAGAACCTTCGCATGCATGTAGACTGCAATAGCGAGCAATGCATTCTCGTCTTTGACTACTTCCAAGACACTCTCCTCAGTCTACTTAAGCATGATCCCGATCTATCGCCAGACGAGCGGCCGAAAATTATGCGAAGCCTCAGCGAAGCCGTCTCCAAGCTTCACACCCAGGGCTGGGTTCACACCGGTGAGTCTACTACATAGGAAGACGACTCCCAATGCTTATCGACTGTGAAACATATCAAGCCAGACAATGTCTTTATCAATTGGACACGCGATGAGAACGGCAACTAGGTTGTAACCAAGACCACCCTAGGAGATTTTGACATTGCCTGTAAGCTTTCGGACGGCGAGACGCGCATTACACCACATGCAGTAGGCAATGTAATGTGGCGGAGCCCCGAAGCGCAGGCGTGCATGGCGAACAAAGCGACCGATATATATTCGCTTGGGCTAGTCTTAAGTCTCCCACTACGCTGCAAAACCAGGTTCACACTAAATTGATGTATTTATGTAGTTTATACATGCATTGGGTGGTGGCGAACTGCTTGTCATCAACGATTGGAAGGAGTTGATTGAAGCAGGATTTCCGCATGAGCAGGATATCGTAACGAAGCATTTCTGTTACTTCGGACCCGTCCCAGAGACTTTGTATCAGCAAATCCGGGATGAAGATTGGAGGAAAGCATTTCGAGCTGCGGCGGAAGCGGCCGATGCAGAAGTCGCCGAGCGGCCTGAGATGAGGATGAGGTTTTGGACGCAGGGTTTAGGCGAAAACACCGTGGATCTGTTGGAGAAAATGACGAACTTGGATTCCAAGTCCCGCCTCAAGATTGACGAGGTTCTTGCTCATCCCTATTGGCAAGATAGTTTGACGTGATGGAGAGCTGGTGTAAGGGCCAGAAGTATATGGCTTAGGGGGCGTGCCTTGTTAGGCGCTAAG
>ANSM01001699.1:0-10985 GCA_000347735.1 Cercospora canescens BHU | reverse complement strand
TAGTAGTATCTATAATATAGAATACCTAGAATTATATAAGGCCGTTATCGCTGTCTACGGATTCTATATAGATTCTACATCTGTACAAAGCCTACTAATTGCCTTCGGATAATAGGTATATAGATAAACTTTAGAGCAACGCAGTCCGCTTTAGACTACTTCCGATACTATCTAGAAGCTTATAGAACTCTTCGGAAATAGACCTAAATATAGGACTGTTAGTTCCTGCCTATACAAAGCGCGATAAAAGTTATATACTATATAGATAGACAGATACTATAATAATAATATATAGGCGTAAGGAAGTACTTACTACCTATTAGCTAATAGCTCCTTTAGACATCTGGCCCTACTAGCGTTTAATACGTATATTACGTATGCTCGTACTAAACACGAAGGTTTATCTAAAAGGTATATCTAGACCTCGGGTAATGCAGGCGTGTTAATAATAGGCATTAGTAACAAGAATCGTTTCCTTACCCTTATTAGTACGAAGGAGTCTAGGTACTCTCTTCGTTTTATAGTATACTACGTAGTATTAATTAAGTACAGACACTATTATATAGGCCAACGGACTATAATAAAGCTATAGGATATACTGGGTTTCCGTATCGATAGCCGTATAGACCTGAATTCGAAAGTCTTTAAGCTTATAGTAAGTATCTATAGACTAGCACTAATCGTATCCGGGCGTAATAAACTAGCTACGCCGACGAGAGAAGTCTGCTACACGATTATATAGTCTAGTAGAATAGATATCTTTTACGATACTATAAAGACGCTTCCTGAAAATAATATTAGCTCTATTTAATACAATTGTATACAATATACGTTTCCGTGTTCCCTAAGTTTAACTTACTTTCTAAGTATAAATTATACGTATAGAAGAGTACGGAAATAGGTCTGTAGGAACTCTCGTCCGTATAATTCGATACGCTTAGTGTCTAGCTCTTTCTTAATAATTAGCGTCTATTTATCGAGAAGTGCTATTGCCTCGTGTTCTTTATATCTCTACTTCAGACCTATAGCTTTTCTCTCCTATATAAAGCGCTTCCGACTGCCGAAAACCTAGCCCTCGTCTGTAAGTATGTCGTAGATTATCTTATCGGTTATAGCCTTAAGGAAGAATTTGTATAAAATACAGGCGCGCAGATTAGGGTTGCTATAGTCGTATACTATGTTTCTTTGCTCTGTACCTAGTAGTATAATAATTATATAGATAGATCGTTCGGAAGGTATAGTACGACAGCCGGATTCGAGGCAGAACTTCTAGAGATCTAGGATTTTATAGCCGGTATTCCAGCGCTCGATAATAGCTAGGTAAAGCTCTTATAGTAGGTTAAAAGAGCGTAGCATAGCTATATAATATACTAGGAGTATAGGAAGATTAAAGTCTACGTACTTTATAACGAAGAAGTACGAGAGTATACTAGCCGAGGTATTAGTAATTTAGCTTCGCAGTATACTACCTGCAGTAGTAATACTAAAGAAGAAATTAAAACGTAACTATTACCCGCCTATATAACGCAGATTACTGCTAAAACCATTTAAAAAAGCGGACCGGAATGATATAAGCTACTAGCAAACGCTATAGACAGAACGGGTCAAGTTCATTTCTACATTCGAGTTGTTGCAGCTTTGGTACTAAAAATCCGCCATATCTGCCGCGGAAGCATCTCATCGAGACACGACTTATGGCCAGCGGAACGACCTTCACTTGTGCTGCAGTTCTATGTTGTCAATAACTTGTTCTTCGCATCCTCGACCAAGCGCACGGGCTGAGAGTCCCATCAAGAACGATCGAATGATCGGGAGGAGCATCGACTGCAGCACGCCCTCGCCTGTTGTGTTATGCTCCTTTCGTCAACCCAACAGTTCGGGCCCATTGCTTGATCTCATGGACGTGCAGGCCCTGGCAAAACTAAGCCTCTTGGAGTCTCGCGTAACACCTCAAGATGAGATGTTGGTATGCGCTGCAGCCTCATCGCCACTCACTCTCTAGGCTCTTTGCCGAGAAATAAGCGATTCGCGCAACTGGCGATCTCATTTTAAGTGAGAAACATCAAGCCCTCAAAGTTAATCACCATAAGGAGAGTAGGGACGAGTGTTTTCCGAAGCCCATGAAGATTGCCAGTGAGCATCTCGGATGTTCCAGCATATGTGCGAAGAAATCACGCCCGCCTTTCCAAGGCCTTCACTTCCAAAAGCGGAAGAAATGCGGTCACCATCTCTCGCATGCGCAAGAATGTCCAGTCATAAGAGCTTGGTATGGGAATCAGTCCTCGCTGGCCAAGCTCCGCACAGGGATTCTCCCGCAGTGCACACGGGCTTCTGAACTTGCCGCTTGCATAGCATTTCAATATGCTGATATAGTGCGGGCCGCAACGCCACGGAGTGCGCAAGCTTGCGGTGTGAATACTCTTCCCAGATTTTCACTTCACACTTCCGTCGCGGCGCCAATGGCCTGGAAGCCGTATCTCCGGCCTATATTGCTCGGTGCAACCTACGATCGGAAGCCGGCAGTCTCAAGCTGCTCAGTATGAAGCTGTGCCGGCATGACTTACGAATCGATAACATTGTCTCGGTGATTGGACAATTGCTCCCGACAGGCTGTATTGATCGGCGAGCTTTATCCGGAATCCACGTCGCTTTCAATCCTCTGCCGCCTTCGGCCTTGGTAGTCAGGATTTTGTGTATGCTCTTTCATCTATCCTGCAGAATCATGCAGTCGCTCCGCATGGAGCCCCACTGTCGGCCAAGGAAAAGCCAAAGCTCATCCTGGACCACGGGCATATGTCTGGCTAGATTTGCTCGCCTATTTCCCACTCTGGCCACACTCAGCATCCTTCGAAAGCTCAAGCTCTACACCAAGATTCGAAGCTCAGCTTCGGCTTGACCGCCTTGTGACACTATGCATCGCGCAAGGTCCTGCCGCTGCACATTCGGAGAAAAAGCGCTGAAAGTAGAAGTACGTCAAGGGTCATCTTCCGCCTCACTGCGACCTGGCCAAGAGCTCTCGCATCAAATTCCGCGCAATTTGCCAGCGCTGTAGGACGGGGCTTCAGAAATGCAGTTTGTATGCGCCAAGATGGCAGATTCAATGCGCCCTTGGCACTGGAGCAAATGCGGGATGGGAAATGATTGACTGCAAATCCAGGTCTCCGGTCGAGTCGTTCTCCTCGATCGTTTCAATCCTTTGCCAACTACATCACCTTCCGCAAGCGCTCACGCCACGCTCGTAGTCGCATCGCATCATGCACATCAAAGCGCTCGAGACCTTCGCTAAACAATCGTCGGATCCCCCATACTCCGCGAACGCGAGGCAGATCTATATTTCGCATCGCATGTGGCTCATCCTAGCTCTGGGATACGCCAAATGCAGTATAATCCTTTGCTGTGATCTGGGCTGATCATCCTCGCCCAGCAGCCGCACTTTGTTCTGCCCTACTTCCTCCTACATCTCGTGCCGCAGAGATGCGCTGTTCGCCGACGAGCCGTCCTCATTGCCGCTGCTGCCGTTCTCGCAACGGGCCAGCACCTCGCATGCCTACGTTGCACGCATCCTTCGCGAATAGTTTCCGATCCTGCAGTGCGATGTAGAGTACAAGTAGCGCCGGACAGGAACGTGGGTGCCACGTTGATCGCAGATCACAACGCTCCCTTTTCCTCTTCATTCGAGATAATGAAGGCACTAATTTTCACTTGCTGGCTCCTGATTTCCACAGCCATTGCTGCTCCTCCGCCTTCCTACAAGCCGCCACCGTCTTACCCAACTCAAAAATGGATTCCTGGTCCAACGAACGGATCAGATGCGCTGGCGCGCAAAGGCTGGCAAAACTTGAAGAATTTTGTGCACAGCAATGGCACGAACAGTACATGCACACTCAAGTCGGCCTACCGACGTAAAGAGTGGGACTCATTGCGACCACACGAGAAGCGAGCTTATATCAAGGCTGTCAAGTGTCTTCAAAGCAAGCCGGCACTTAGCGGCGGCCTCGCGCCAGGAGCCCAGAGCCGATATGATGACTTCATCGCGAGCCATGTCAACCAGACTCTAAGCATTCACAACACGGTTTGTCTCGATTTCGAAATCGATGAAAGTCGCAGAACTAATCGAGAACTGCAGGGCAATTTCCTCACTTGGCATCGGTACTTCGTCTGGACATATGAGAAGGCACTGCGTGAAGAATGTGGATACCGCGGCTATCAGCCCTATATCAACTGGCCCCGCCTGTCGAATTCGGTCGTCAACGCCCCCATATTCGATGGCTCAGACACTTCTCTCGGCGGAAACGGCGTTCCTGAACCCGGGAAGATACCAATAGCCTTCTCGAATGAAACCACCCCTGTGACTGGTCTTTCCCCAGCCGGAGGTGGCGGTTGCATCACCAGCGGGCCCTTCAAAGACATGAGCGTCAATCTCGGCCCCATAGGTCTATCCGGCTACAACGATACCGTCATCCCTCTGAATCCCCAAACCGACGGTCTCGGCCACAATTCCCGCTGCCTGCGCCGCGACCTCTCCGTAGAAGCCGTTTCTGGCGCCTCCGACCACAACATCACAACCCTTCTATCCAACTCTCCCGACATCGCCACTTTTCAAAACGTCCTGCAAGGCCCCTTCGTATTCTCCCCACCCCAACCCTTCTACGGCGCCCACGCTGCAGGCCACTACACCGTCGGCGGCGACCCGGGCGGAGACTTCTACACATCCCCCGGAGACCCGTGGTTCTACCTGCACCACGCGCAAGTCGATCGGGTGTATTGGATCTGGCAGAATTTGCATTTATTCGACGAAGGCGAGGAGTGGAAGCAGGTTGCGGGGACGTTGACGTTTTTGAACTTTCCGCCGAGTCGCGAGGCGAGGTTGGATGATCGGTTTGATTTGGGGGTTAATGATGGGTTTCGGGGGATGACGCTTGAGGAAGGCATGTTTACGTTGGAGGGGAAGAGGTACTGTTATGTTTATGAGTAAAAAGTGGCGAGACCAGGGCTATCCGGATTGTGGTGGTGTTTGGCATTGTGCCAATATCCGGCTGCAAGATTTCCGTATTTTTTTCCTTGAATCATCGCGCTCGTGCTTGGATTACAAACGGGAGTGCAGTCTTTTTTAATCGCGGATTCGAGGCGAAGACGCCCCGAGCAGCTAATTTTCAATGAGAACGGGATGATAATATCTCAATAATGGAGAGTAGCCAGCTTTCAGCCGTTGTCTATTTAGCCTTGTCTGTTTTTGACCACAGATTACACAATTGTGGTCTCACGAGCATCGGAGATTCAGTTCGTAATTGGCTAGTGCCAGCGTGCTTGCGTACCAGGGTACATCTAAGACCAAATCGAAAACAAAAGCCAATGAACATCATTGTATTCGATCTGATGTTCAATTATTTCGTGGGACTCGCATTGCATCTTATGTGCTCTTGCTGCTAGCAGGATCACTCGAAATAAAAGCCGTCTACATATTAGTGAGGGTAAATTTATCTGGCGAGAAATGGATGAGTTAGAACTGGCTGTGGAATGCTTCGTCTCAGGATATTCTCAGAGCCCGCGGTGTTATACAGACTTGATACAGAGAATCTTTGTGAGCTTGACGTCGGAGCGAATGATACGTGCCTATGAGGTAGGCTAGACAGTACCTCAGAAGAGCATTCAATTGAATTTGCAGCGAGACTGATTGATACAATCAACACATAGCATTCAAGTCATCTTATACATATTCTTTTGCATGGATCAGTCTGCATGAGTATCATTAAAAGTCGTAGCGCAAGTGATGCGAATGCTCGAGGCTGTTTCTAGTAACTGGCTATGGTATGTATGCATGGAAGCTTCTACAGTAATGCGGTATAAAATGGAGTCAGTAACGCGCAGTTTCAGTTTCAAGGTTCTCTTGCAGAGTGTTTGACAGCTTTCTCCGGGCCCATGCTTAATCTGTACTTTGGGCACTGGCCGATTGCATGGGGAGTTATGAGGATGCGTGCTGCTGAATTTGCATTTCCTCACAGCTAAACACGCAACATTCCAGATATGCGTTCTACGCTCTGTAAATGGCAAGTCCATACTACACTGCGCCTCTATTATACATTTTGCTCGATATTGCTATGTTGCCATATTGTCATATCGCTAGATCCAATGACAGATAATGCCATGAGCAGTGCGTGGACTGATATACGCATCTTCGATACTCTTTGCTCCGACCAAGCTACATTCGCGTGACATATGGCCGCGAAGCAGATGTTTGCTGTGACGACAATGAGCCGAGGGGTGGGGGCGAGACGGAGGTCAGATCCACCTTGTCGACAAGATCTCCGGCATCGCGGGCTGTGATACTAGCATCTTGGCATTCACTCGGTGACCTATAGCAGTTGGGTAGCATTGAGCTCGTCGGAGGATGTACCTCAGCGATTGGTTCCTCTTGCATTACGGCTTCGCAGCCGAACAGAGAATGGAATTGAATACGCCCTCAGCTGTTCGGTACGCGCTACTGCGATGTTTCTTTTATTCCTCGATAGGCCTGTCGGATGGTGTACACCACGTTCCCAATTCCAATCAGTCGCTTCCAAAGCCCTTCTTTGGTCTTCTGCGACGCTATAGAACTATCACTTCGAAAACATGCAGCATTTCGACTGTGCACTAGCTACATTGGGATGCTGCGCAACCCGAAACTAGTAAAGATCTCCGTCATGCACAAGCCTCTTCGCTAGGAGTGAGACCAGATCATCCGCACGAACTCTGACGGGGAGATGCGCATCCTCTATTAGGTCATGATCCGCGCGCCATAGAGACATCTCGCTAGGACGTAATGCAAGACTTCCACATACGCAACACTCAACACGCTGCTGCATGCTATCAAAACCAAAAGCTATTTAAACGTTGACATCCTACAATATCTGAATCCCCAACATCGACAGCAACTCCAACCATTCCATCCTCAGACACAGAACACCATGAAGCTCACACACGCCATCACACCCCTCACACTCGCCTCCACAATCGCAGCCGACTGCCCCGCATCCCAACGCATCGAAGCACTAAAATACATCGTCAACGCCTTCAACACCGTGGGGCCCGAATCAATCACCCTCATCAACGGCATGCCCCTCGCCCCCGAATGCGAAGCATACCTGTACGCCATATCCCCCCCACCAACCCTCCCGCAAAACCCAACCCTAACAAAAAACCCAGCTTCATCAACGGCCTCCCAGGAATCTCCCCAGCATTCGACTCCACAAGCGTAAAAGCCTTCTCCAACGTCGTCCGCCAAGTCTTCGGCGACGTGCAAGCACAATATTCCGCCGCGGACAACGGAACCGCAACACTAGACGCAATCGTCGTAAGTTCAATCCCTTCCCCACCTTTTACATCCCACATCACTTCCTTATAAACTCCATCCACAGACCCTCGGCGTCCTCCAAGTAATCCAAGCTCCAATCCGCACGCGCATCGTGGTCCCGGCCGAATTCGACGAAGAGACGTGTCTGATCACGCAGTTACCGACGTATATTACGATTCCGACGGATATCGCGGGGAATCCGATCGAGCCGCCGATTGTGCCGAAGTTGTTGGGGATTGATAAGGTGCCAGGGTTTGGGCCGATTTTGAAGTTGTTGGTTCCTGCGATTGGGGATTTGTTTGATCTGGTGGGGTGAGGACCCGGGGAAGGGGGGGCGGGGGAAGAGATTCGTTCGCACTTGAGGAGAGTTTGGAGGTTGGGGGGTATTTGGAAGAGGGCGGGTTGGGGAGGATGTGGGAGTGGTGGGGAAGTGGGCGTGGATAGTTATGAGACGCTATCGAACGCTTCGAGAACTTTGGGGCTTCTTGGGTTTGCAAGAATGCAAGTCGAAGTTTGCAGAGAAACGCTATTAAGCGCCGCTCATTAGACTTCTGTCAGTGTGCATGTGCATATAGTTCAAGAACAGAGTTAAACTACGACATGTGGGGCGACGTCACGCCTGAAGCCCAAACATCCGCGGCACAGTTGTTTTGAACTACGCCCACCAGATCGCACACTTGGCCTGCGCACGAATTTCGCGTCGAGGCATTGGAAATCATGGCCACGAGAGATATGTTCACAACGACCAAAGAATGGGTCTTCGTCGAGCCCAAAACCACCAAGACGCAAGACGAGAAGAAGCTAGCTCAACGGAAAAGTATTCGTGCCCAGGCGGCAAGAGTCAACTCCAATGCCCGGCTCGAGACGATACGCAAACGCATCCCAAAACGAACATCGCAGCCGGAGGAGCACGTTTTCCGCGTCGCGCTGCCAGCGGAAGGATCGTCGCAAAGGAAGCAGCTCCGACCTCGCGTCGTACAGGAGCCACGCGAGAGCGAGATACTTGCGAGCCGGTATCGAGGTACATGGGCTGCGTCAGACACAAATCAGTCCAAGTAGGATCGAGACTAATGCAGTGTTGGTGGTGTGGCAATTCAGATCGTGAGACGTCGATGGCGGTGCATGCTCATATTCTCCTCGGTGGCCCGATTCCCGTCGCACAAGCCAATGTCGCCATACTTGCACAATTCCTCAGTCGCTTCAAGTCCGGTCCGACTGCCAAACGGCCGTGGGTTGAGCTCGTCATGGCCGAAGCACTTTCGTCGGCGACTCCCTCGCTTATAGCTACGGCGTTGCAGGCGAACGCCACGGCACTCTGCGCCAACGACCTGCACCAGCCTGAGATCTCCCAGCATGCCACCGAACTGTACTTGTTCGTCATCGCGCGATTGCAGTCCATGCTGAAAAGTGCCAGCTGGGGCGATCCCGTGGTTTTGTACACCTGCATGATCATTTCCTTTTACGACTTATGTTCACCCCGGCGCCAAGTGCCAGCTTCTTCATCTTCATCTGACAATGTCCAAAGTGCATTGCTGCCCAGGATTCGGCTACTAGCCAGGCCCACGTGAGGGGTGTGGCTCGTCTCATAGAGGCGAAGGGGCCACGAAGCTTTACCAGTGGCCTCGAGCACCAAGCGTTTCGCTACTACAGGATTAACATCGTATGTTTCGAAACTCAGTCTCTCAAACCAAGACGACTTTCTAAATGCCTTGTAGTTCATGATGACTTTGGTCGATCGGAAACCCTGCTTCTTAGCGGAGGCAGATTGGAGAACGATTCCATTCTCGGGAGATTCTCCGCCCAAAACGATCTTAGATTCGCTCCTTGGCTCACTGACTGAGATCCCGGGAGTGCTGGCTGCAGCGGAAACCCTCAGCAAAGGCGGAATGAGTCGATACACTCTCGTCCAAAACGCCTTTGAGCTCGCGTACAAGGTTCGATGCCTGATCTGGGACCTTGAGAAATGGAAGGAGCGCTGTATTTGGACCCATCCGAGGATTTGCGCTGCGCCCAATATGAGCAACTTGGATCTCCTTGCGTTATGTAGGCTCAGCACTGACTTGGATCCGTATGATACCAGGCTAGGAGAGGCGCTCAGCTGCTACACCGGCGCCCACCTGATTCTTGCCCGTGTAGCTCAGCGCTTGGGGGAGAGGAGCTTCGTGATGAGAACCGCGCTTCGCGTGCCGCACATGGTTCATGATCTGGTTGCTGCAATCGTTCTTGTTTCCGAAATGCAGATTGCTGCAGAGAACGCTGGCCTGATCAGTTTGGTTGTCACGACTTTCCCGTTGAGAGTCGCTCAGGGCATAATCGAGGTGGAGGTTCCGAGACTCTTCCAGCGGGTACGAACATTGCTTGACAAGGTCGCTGCAGAATTGGCTCGTAGATACAATATGAATTATGTCGTGTCCAGGTAGAGTGGGGGTACGCGGCAGCGACGGTTATTGCCGGGAGCAGGCACGCGCCATACTGTCAGGGCATCGAGGAACGATTGCTCACAGCCTGTATCCCAGTATCCACCAACTATTGGCGGGCCGCGGGAGAGGTTTGCTGGTCCTGTTCATATTCAGTTAAGCCACCATCCATAATTGCACCTCCCGAGTCTGCAGCCGCGGGGTATGCTGGACTGACTACGGGCGATCGGACATTTCGGAGACAGCTATGATAGTGATACTTCATTGCCACCACGGTGCGAGTCCCCATGAGGCCTCTCATTTTGGACCACCTCGTTCCATGCTGTTCGACGAGGCGGAGCAATTACTCATCCTCATCTTTCGTCCACAACGCTCGGTTCCCAGGGATGCCAATCGTACGACGCTCTACGGGGCTTGAGTACTGAAGACGGACAGATTCTAAACTACGACGCAGGGCATCTGCGATCTGGCGGAACGATCGTCCTTCCCTCTCGCGCATTTCGACGAGGGTGGCGGACTCTGCATGCGTCCAGCGGCAGGGAGTATTGACATTGCCGTTGGGGAATTGAGACTTGGCATAGAACCTCTGTTTGACAGCTCCGAGAGTTTGGCGCCGAAGTCTTGCAACCTCTGCCCATCTGAGACCTTGCTCTCTGCATGCCATGATAGTTTTGTGTTCAGCGTCACTCATACGCTCCCTCCATTTGGCAGGGGGTCTGCCAGGCGCTTTGCCACACCAGTAAAGATCGTACCATCTTACCGCCACTTTTGCTGTTGGCGCACGCGTGCCCACGAGGTTTAGCTGTTCGGCGATTACCATATCGATGATAATGACACGTGAAAATGAAATGCTTGGCTCGCGCCGCTTTTCTCCGCGTCGCACTTCACGCGCCCGCGTCGCTCCTCAGGCACCTTTCGTCCCATCCATCATATCGCGAGCGGTGCGGAGGGGAGAAGGAGGCATCGTCATGAACAGCTGTACTCGCCTAGTCGTCTTCCGTAGTGCTGCCACGTGGAGAAGCGTCGGCAGGTTTTCGTGGATTGCACGACGCAGGTCCAGCGATGCGGGAGATGATGGGTCGGGGAAAGCTGTGCATCAGACAACAGCATCCCGAAGGGCCGCAAGACGGTACACGCAAGAAGAGGACGAACACGTTGCACGAGCACGACAGGACGGCGTGTCCTTCGGGAAGATTGCGCGACAACTGAATCGCCACGAGAACTCGGTCAGGACACGC
>ANSM01001688.1:0-12463 GCA_000347735.1 Cercospora canescens BHU | reverse complement strand
GGCATTGCGGCTCCCGCTGCGCCAGGCGCCATCGTGCCACTACGGTATGCACCTCTCTCCATGGCCATCACGAACGGCGTCGGAACCCATCACTGTCGCCCATGTCGATGCAAGAATCATCACGGCGCCTTTCGATCGGCTACACAGGACGCGTCACGGCCGCGTGGACCAGGGCTCTGATCGAGGGCGAGCACATCATCCATACGAGCCTGCTATCAACCGATGACTAGACTACGGAATACACCAGTTTCTTGCCTTCGGTCAGCCCTTTGCGCAAAGCATCGACGCCCTCAGGGATCGCAGCGAGTCCACCGCTCCGCAGGTCGATAGGATGGGTCTGGAGTACCCCGGCGTCGAGCAGCTTCTGAGCCACCGGATTCCACGTCTGTCCGAAGACCTTGTGCTTCGGCCGCGGCGCTCTTGCGTACGGCCTTTTCCATCGAATGGCCTCTCCACTCACAGTCCACGCAACGATCCATTCTGGACGCACGTCGCGTCGTGTATGGGAGCGTATCGGGAATTGATCGAGTGCCACATATCGTCCGCCTTGCTTACCAAGCGCATTGTAGCAGATGTTCATGCTCGCGCTGTCTGTGATGCAGTCGAGAGCTTCTGTGAGGTTACTGTCGGTGTACTCTCGGACCTCGTCGGCCACGGTCGCGATATGGTAGTCGAAGCATGCAACTGCTCCCAGCGACTTCATGCGCGCAAAATGACGTGGTGAACATGCCACAACGGGCTGCATACCGGAACTAGAACACGGATCAGCGACTTTCCAAATTCTGTCGTACATTTGCTTACAGTGCAGCGCATTGAACAGCCAGAGTTCCTGTGGCGGTTCCGCCTCCATAAATAAAGACATGTCGTCCAGGGATGTTGTTCTCGGGCGAATCGAGCGGAAGCGGCACCTTCAACATGTAATGTAGTGCAAGGCCTACGGTCATCAGCGACATGCCCAGCGTCGCTGCATGCTCGAATTTCATTCCCTCTGGCACCTTCCAAGCGACGACTTCGCGAATGGTGGCGTACTCAGCAAACCCGCCATTTCCTGGAGCATCCGAGGCATTTCCCTTGACTGGGCCAAAGACGCGATCGCCAACGTTGATATTGTTTCGACACTTGGCACCAACTGCAACAACTTCACCCGCAACATCGCAGCCGAATGTTGATCCTGGAGCCGGCGAAAGATCTAATGATTTCCTATCCCACATGTCAGATCTTTGTACTCTACAATCGATAACGAGAGCAATCAGTATCCCACCAGTCGAATGGATTCAACGCTACGCAATGCACTCGTACAAGAACGTCCTCATCTTCAAGTCCCGGCAGGGGTACGTCTGTTTCCAATCGAACAGTGCTTGCTTCGACCACCTTGATCGCTCGCTGACGTTCTGGGAGTGGCAGAGAATGATCAGCAGCCATTATTCTGTTTTCGAATTCAGACTTTCTCGAGGGCGGAGCAACGACAAACGTATGCTGCTAGAAACAATGCGAATATCGCGAGGACGGCCTGAGGTACACAGCAAGCTCTGGACCAGTGCCCTACCTGCACCTAATTTCTTGGGAGCGATAGGCACGGATGCAGACCGGTTATAGCCCGAACGCGAAGCCGAGCGATCTCGTGTTTCGAGCTGGCTTGATGCCGGCATGATGACTGCCGATACACGGCGTTGCCGATTCCGACTTTCGCGTGACTGATAAGCGACATCAATTTAGCCTTGCGAAAGGCTAGGATGTCGTACCCTGGGAACTCACAGTAGTACGGTACAGCGGCCGCTGCGGTTTTGACCAGGGAGCGAGGGATTTATTGAACCTGGATCAGACCTGAGACCACCCCATGCCTGGTTTCAAGCCATGCACTCACACGCGGCGCCACATGGGATCATCGGTAGCTGCAACTCCGCGTCCGCACTGGCCAACCCCATCGATAGCAGTCTACTGCACTTCTAATCGGTGGCCCAATCAGCAATGCAGCAAGGTCATCACAAATCGTAGAGCGGAATCGATTGCGGGAACACGTTGTTACATTCGAAGGGCTTGCACCTGCAGCACCTCGATATTGTTGCCTCATCATCACGATCACGATATCATCTTCCAATTAGCGTGATCATTGCGACTCAGATTATGGAACTCCTCCTACTGGGAACGCTCGTTGCTTGTTTGGGCCTTCTCTACAAGCTCTTCCAAGTATGATTCGAGAACCAGACGATAGTACGACTCAACGTCCACGACTGATGATACCAATAGCTTGCAACACAGCCTCGAGATCACCTCGCGCATGTGCCGGGGCCATGGTACTCCAGGTACACCTCACTCGGATTCACTTTCAATGCTTTGGTGCCGCGCGTGCATGTATATGTTAATGAGCTACATCACCGGTATGGCCCTGTCGTTAGACTCGGCCCCAACATGGTCGCAGTTGCAGATCCCGATGGAGTCGCCGATATTTTTCGATCCAGTCGCGGCTACCTGAAAGGGCCTTTGTATGACTCCCTGCTGCGCAGTTTCTTCTCTACCAGAGATCCTGTCTTGCACGGTCAGCGTCGGCGACTTTTTGCTCGACCACTTGCGAACTCGTCTCTCCAGTGTTTCTGGGCAAAGGAGGTCCGCCAACGCGTCACATTAACTGTACAAAGGATCAAGCATGACGCAGGAACGAAAGGCGAAGGCGATGCATACAAGTGGTGGAACATTATGGCCAATGATGTTATCACTAGGCTTTCGTTTGGCGAATCTCTCAATCTTCTGGAATCCGACGAGGTAATGAGTGCTTCAACCGTTTCTGCCGTGCAACTTCTTACGCTTCTACAGCATCTGCCGTACATCGAGGCTGTCAAGAAGACTTTGCGATGCTCCTCACTTTATCGTAATTTCCCCCGACTTATGCCAGTGATCAAATATCTGCCAATCCGTCGACTGCAGGAATTACTCCAGGCAAGACCGAAAGTCGAGAAATATACCGCAATGGCTGTGGAGAATTTTCGCGCGAATGTGAAGCAGCAAGATGACCACGGCAAAAACCGGAACATCTTCACACAAATTGTGGCTCAAGCTGATGAATTGGACGGCGAGACCGTGAGATCCATCACCGACGAAGACATACACGACGAAGCCCTCACTTTGATGCTCGGCGGCACCGACAGCACATCCTCTACATTGACTTACACAACATGGGCCGTGCTGACCCACCCTGAGATACAGGCTGAGCTAGAGGAGGAAGTAGCTGGTCTTTCCGACGAGCTCTCGCAAAAGGAGCTTGAGCAAGCGCGTCTTCTTAATGCGGTCATTCACGAATCATTACGACTGCATGGCCCTGTTGCTGTTGGCCTACAGCGCGTGGTTCCGCCCGGAGGGGCTCGTATAGCAGGTTTCGATCTTGCTCCAGGAACCGTGGTCTGGCCGCAGATGTAAGTCAACAGTCTCTTCCCTGCCTCAACTTCTCTGAGCGTGCACTGAACGCGTCACTTACCATAGGTACACGACACGCTACGATCCTAAAATCTGGCCAAACCCGCTTAAATTCGATCCGACCCGCTTCCTAGATGTGAAATTACCCTCCATGATTGAGGGTAATCTGACGCCGACCCAGAAGAAAGTCTATGTTCCCTTTGGAGGCGGAACTCGAATGTGTCTCGGGATGAATCTAGCCTACATGGAACTGCGCCTTGGCTTGGCTTTGTTCTTCAGAGAATGCAGAGGAGCAAGATTGTCAAAGACCATGTCGCCTGAAGACATGACTCCAGACCACTTCTTTGTGAGCTCTCCAAAGGGGCGTAAATGTTTGATAACTCTTCAGAACTAATATATGTGGCACCGTCAAACGAAGCTAGTTCTCGTCGACGAGTAACGCCCAATCATGGACCTCATTCCCACTCATGATACCAATTAAGCCACTTCTGATGATTTGGGAGCACGACACCCCGCTGATAGGATCGCTATTGATCTCTAAATCTTGGCCATCAGCACAAATCACACCAACCGGTGTGATAAAAAGCGCGGTCCCGGAGACGAAAGCTTCGATGACGTTTGCCTGCCCATGTGCAGTGATCAATTCGCCCATTGTCAATTGTCTTTCCACGACATCTATCTTGACAGCGTCTCCCACCGCGGGCTGCAACCTTTCGCGAGCAAACTGCAAGATGCTTGCCCGTGTAATTCCGGGTAGTATGAGACCATCTTCCACCGGGGCTGTGACTAGTTGCCAATTTCCCTCATCCACTCGCAGCACAACAAAGAAATTGCTTGCACCAGCCTCGGTCACATGTCGCTCAGGTCCAAACAGCCAAAGGATCTGATCGTATCCTCGAGCCTTCGCCTGGTCCTGAAGGTACAACGTGGGCCCATAATTGGCGCCGACCTTTGTGTTTCCATAGCCGCCTGGCCAAGCACGGATTTGGTCCTTGTCAGACGCGAGGAGTTTCATCAACCTTTTGCGCGGCACATCTTGTTTCGGCGGTCCTTCAGGGCCAGTTATGGAGCTCGTAATCTTGGGGAACACGGTCAAGAAGATTACAAGGAGAGCTGAACGAGGCCGGAGAGTAGCGAGGGCTGTGTCAGTTCCAACTAACGTCGGTCGAATGTACAACGAGCCCTCTCCTTGATCTTTGGGCAGCCATTTTGGTGCTTCATGAGAACACAGAGCCACGATGAGCTTTTCCAGCTCAGATGCGTCAAAATCTGGCAATGCCACTCGAGCAGCCGAGGTACGCATGCGCTCACAATTCTCAAGCGGACGGAACAGTCGCAGGCGTCCATCCGGGCCACGGAACAACTTCAGTCCTTCGAAACATTCTGTTGCGTAATGCAAAGCAGATGCTGAAGGCGCAAGCGGGATCGGTCCATATGGTTGCAGTGAAGGACAAGACCAGCCCGTGGTCACGTTCCAAGATGCAATGACCATGTGGTCAGTGTGGTACTCCAACAGTCGCACTTCAGGAGAGCTGGGCGACGGCAACGGTCGAGGGTCGCTGTTCAATGTTTTTATCAATAGACTTGCGTCTAACTTCGCTGTTCCTTGGTTCGCCATGATTCTTCTTGATCGTTCCAGATCCTTTCTGGAAGATTTCATTCAATCTATGTGCAGGAGACGCTCACAGAACTGGCCGCAACGATGCGTCTATAGTACGGTCATTCTTCGGCACACTCTTTGCTTCTGTGCCCTACGGACCGTGGCTGGGGTAGGGGCTCCGAGGAAACCAAGGGTCGGATGTACTAAGCATCCTTGTGTGCACCAATGCACCTCGCAACACCTAGTTTCACTCTTCAGTCGAGACTTGGAAGCCTATCTGGCAGCTCGACATCAGTAGTGTATTTTTCGAAGCCACCCTCACGCGCTACACCGGCATCATCGCGGCCACAGCTTCAGAGGAGACATACACAATCGGTCGCGACGTGTGCATATTCACATGACGAAATACACACGGAGGTGGTGCAGCACAAGGCGCTAAACACGCTACCTTGCCTCCTCATGATAAGCACATCTCGCATTTGTCTCTCGAAATTTCTCTCTACATTGAATCCAGGCCTCAGTGGTGAGCAAAATTACAATACGCCTTCAGTCGTACAACAGAACTGTGCGCAACCAAAGCGACTCCAAGATGGGTACTGTCGAAAGCGAACTTCAGTATCAGCTTACCCCCGAGCATGGAGGTACTGATGAGATTTGGCCCGGATTGGTCAAAGCTTTGCGAGTACCACGTGTGATGGTGAAGATGAAGATCACCGACGTTCGTGGATCGGAGCCGGACTACACCATTGACAAGCAGGGCTTCACATGGGTCAATGCACCCACTGTTCAGAAGACGTGGGAAGACGACGAAGAAATCAAGCGAGTCTACTACCCGGAATGCGAGGAACTTCTCAAGAAAGTCACTGGCGCTTCTCATGCTTTTGCCTTCAACCACGTCCAACGCGGAGAAGACTGGTCGAAAGTAATGAAAGACGTTGAGAGTTACAAAGACGACGATATCGAGTTTCGGTCAGCCAACAATTGCTATATCCACTGCGATTACTCCTACCGCGGAGCCGAGCAGTTCTACGAAAGACTCGTGGTGAACGGTCCAAGGGAGGATCTCAAGCCCTTGGCCGCGCATCCCAGACGTCGCTGGGCCCTGATCAATCTCTGGCGGCCTCGCAAGACCATCAACCGCGATGCTCTGTGTGTTGCTGATGCGCACAGCATCAAGGACGACGAGCTCGCTGAGCAGACCATTCGTTGGCTCAAACCAGAGCAGCTCACCGAAGAGCAAAAGAACCATCCGCAATTCAAGAAGTACCAAGCTGGTGCTCCGGATACGTTCCTGTGGGCAGTCAAGCCCCCTGCAGACCCCGAGAGCCACAAATGGTACTATGCGTCAGGAATGACGCCTGACGAGGCATTGCTATTCAAAATGTACGACTCGAGAGCAGATGATGGGATCCCGAGAAGAGTTCCGCACACCTCGTTCAGAAGTGAATTTGACAACGGGCCGCCGAGAGAAAGCGTGGAGCTCCGAGCTTTCGTAATTTGGGATGATCAGGACGGCGATTTGTGAGCCAGGATGAGTGCGTAGTTGATGGGCTGGTCAAGTGATCAATATGTGAAAGGACGTCATTGTAGCAGGCAGCACGAGGCTCAGGTGTATCTCTGTATCTGGTCACTTCTCAATCGAACTCGCATGGGTACAGTCTGAGCTGTGATGGCCCCCATGACCGTTCAGCGATCTTCATCTCGACAAGGTGGTGTGCTGCCGCGCGGCCCTCGACATGGGGGCCATTGATCAGAGTCTCAACCGATGAGCAATAAGAATACTAATCATTGAAACTAGTTGCAACAGACTCGTCGCTTGCGTTGTATGTACAAACACTGGCCCGAGGTGACCCGATTGTCTTCATATTCGAGAAACTGGTGCGCGATAGTGAGGCAAGGATGCTTGCAGCATAGACCAGGGGCAGCTCGGGGCTGTGCATTTGTCTTGTCTTGGCAAACTAGCATAATGCAACCTCCGCGTTGCTTCAATCCACCAAGCTTCACATTACGGATCCATGCCGGCAGTGTTCTCGCATCGGCAGATGGCCGCGTTCGGACCCGCATTGTGCACAAGTGCTTTTCGTATCCTTATCTCGCTCTGCGCGTCTAAGTTAGTGCCTCGCACCCTTAGCTTTGTCGCGCACGCGAACAGCCGAAGATGCGACAATGTTTCGCCGTCGGCTAGGGTGGACTCCTCAAGCGGTGCAGCGCAGTATCTCCTTTGTTCTTCAGGCGGAATTTGGGATGCCGTGCATAACCAAAGCTAGCCTGAAGGCCGAGCGCCAAGTCTCTATCCTGAAGACAGCGTCTGTCTTCCTAGTTCACGGCTTACGGAGTTGCGGAGGAGAGTTGCTGCTGGATCTCGGATGTTGAGCTCTCATCGAAAGAGCACACTGGTCGAGAATGGCAGCCGAAAAGGGCCAGAACGCCAGCAGCGACCCATTCCAGCATCTGCCAGAGCATGAGGCTTCGATCCTGCGGGAGCAGATAGAAACGCCTCCATCTCCGAAGCTCACCTGGAGAGCCCTGTTCCGGTATGCTTCAGCGCAAGATGCTTTGATCATTGCGATCAGCTCCATTTGTGCCATCATTGCGGGAGTTGCAGTTCCTTTGAACACAATAATCATTGGTTCCATCGCCGGATCCTTCAAGAACTTTGCAGATGGCCTCGATAGGGCCGGATTTGACAGCGAGATCAATCATCAAACACTGTATTTCGTGTACCTGGCAATCGGCGAATGTGAGTGCATCATTTTACGGTTGCGCCATTGCGGACGTGTGCTGAGTTGCTCCGATAGTCGTCACCATATATGTAGCCACGGTCGGCTTCACGTATACGGGTGAAAGCATCTCTCGCAAGATCAGGGAAGAATATCTCAAAGCCTTGCTTCGTCAAAATGCGGCATATTTCGACAAGTTGGGCCCGGGCCAAATCATTACCCGCATCACGACGGACACCAACGTTATCCAGGAGGGAATCTCTGAGAAGATCGAATTGGCGCTTATTGCCCTCTCGACCTTTCTAGCTGCGTACATTATTGGCTTTATCAAGTACTGGAAGCTCACGCTGGTCATGACTTCTGCCATTCCCATGCTATATTGCGCGATGTTTGGACTAACTAAGCTTCTCATCAAGTACAGCAAGCTCTCTTTTATTGCGTACAGCCAAGGTGGGGTTCTGGTCGAGGAAGCCCTCAGTTCCATCAAGACCGTCACAAGCTTCGGAGCTCAAGAGCACTTGGCTAAGGAGTACGATACGCACTTGGCTCGCGCAGAAGGGTTCGGGCTCCGTTTGAAGTCCATCGCGGGAGCTGGACCGGGCTTCACGATATGCATCTTCAATTTAGGATATGCTCTCGCCTCCTGGCTGGGCAGTCAGTACATCGTCAAAGGCGAGACGACCCTTTCAGCCGTCCTGACAATTTTGCTGGTCATGATGCTGGGTGCCTTCTCCTTGTCGAAAGCCGCGCAACACACACAAGCGTTCGCAAATGCTGTTGCCGCAGCTACGGAAATATACGCCACAATCGATCGGGTACCTCCTTGGAACGACAACGTGGTCGATGGAAAGATTCTCGACAATTTTGAAGGTCACATTGAGCTCCGAAATGTAAGTCGACATCCTGTATCATATAGCTCATGGCGTGAGCAAACACTCAATTTTTCGAACAGGTCAAACACATCTATCCATCTCGTCCCGATGTTATGGTACTGGAAAAATTGAACCTCAAAGTACCAGCTGGTAGCAAAATAGCAATCACGGGAGCATCGGGCTCAGGAAAGAGCACTATAGTCGCTCTGATAGAGCGTTTCTACAGTCCTGTAGCCGGTGATGTGCTGATCGACGGATGCAGCATCGCAGACTTGAACCTCCGCTGGCTACGTTGTCAAATCGGACTCGTGTCGCAAGATCCCACGTTGTTCTCAGCCAGCGTAGAAGAGAATATCTTGTACGGCCTTCGTGGTGCCGCGACCGAGCAGACTGTGAGCGAGAAGAGGAGATTAGTCGAAGAAGCTGCCCGACTGGCCAACGCCCATGAGTTCATCACGAACCTCCCCCAAGGATATGCCACCCATGTCGGAGAGCGCGGATCGTTCCTTAGCGGAGGTCAAAAGCAAAGAATCGCGATCGCTAGGGCGGTCATTAGCAACCCCAAAATCATGCTCTTCGACGAGGCTACCAGTGCACTCGATAGCAAGACAGAGGGTGTGGTAAGTCGGTGTGCTTTGATTATGAGCAGACGCACAGAAAGCTGACCGTGGCATCAACGACGTGCAGGTCCAAGCCGCACTGGACAAAGCTGCTCAAGGCCGGACCACCATCGTTGTTTCCCACCGCATGAGCACTATCAAGAATGCGGACAATATCGTAGTACTAGATCAAGGCGGAAAGATCCTGGAGCAGGGCACTTACGAGGAGCTATCCGCGATCAAAGGTGCCTTCCAACAGCTGGTTGAAGCCCAAAATATGGCGCAACAGACCAGTCAACTCCAAGAAGATGCCGCTGTATATGATGAGAAGACCGTGCTCGTGTCTGATGCTACAAACGAAAAGATATCCGTCGATTCCCTGGCTGCTCGTGAAACCAGCACGACCATCGAACAAGGCACCAATGCCACCAAAGAAATGGACGATGCAGCTGCCGCTCAAGAACCAGATGCAAAGGCCGCCCACTATTCTCTTTGGACGCTGATCAAGTTCACGGCCTCTCTAAACCGGAAAGAATGGAAAGTCATGCTCTTCGGCATCGGAGTCTCCATTCTGTCTGGAGCTGGAGAGCCAGTCCAGTGCGTGATACTAGCCCAGACCGTCGCAACCCTCTCCCTTCCGCCGTCTCAGTATCAAAAGCTGCGAGATGACGCGAATTTCTGGAGCGGCATGTTCCTTATGATAGGATTGGTCATGCTGCTCTTCTCTCTCGTCTTTGGGGTATCTTTCGCTTATGGCAGCGAGAAGCTCGTTCGTCGGAGTCGAGATCGAGCTTTCCGTTCGATCTTGCGACAAGACATCAGGTTCTTTGATCGCAAGGAGAACAGTGTTGGTGCTTTGGCGGCTTTTCTGAGCACGGAGACGACACATCTTGCTGGTGAGTCGATATAGAACTCTTTAAGTGCTCACAGACTGACTGAAGATGATAGGTATGTCCGGACTTGCCCTTGGAACAATCGTACAGCTCGTAGCGACGTTGGTCATCGGCTATATCGTTGCACTTGCTGTGGGCTGGAAGTTGGCGCTCGTATGCATCAGCACAGTGCCGATACTGCTCGTCGCTGGGTTCCTCAGCTTCTGGAGTTTAGCGCGATTCGAAAGTTATCTGAAGGACTCCTACCGAGAAAGTGCATCTTACGCTTGCGAGGCTACGTCTTCCACGCGAACCATCACGTCGCTGACACTGGAGAGGGAGATATGGCGACAATATCATGGACTCCTCGTAACGCAAGCTTCTAGGACACTGCGCTTCAACCTCAAGTCTAGTGTTCTGTACGCTGCGAGTCAGAGCCTTGGATTTCTATGCATGGCTCTTGCGTTCTGGTACGGTAGCAGTCTGCTTGGCGACTACTCGCTCTCGCAATTTTATCTAGTCTTCTTCACTGTCATCTTCGGCACTCGATCTGCAGCCAACATGTTTGCTCTTGCGCCTAACATGGCCAAGGCCAAAGTCGCAGCGGGAGAGTTGAAGAGCTTGTACGATCGGACCCCCGAGATCGATGTTTGGAGCACCGAAGGAGACACTCTAGGAAATATTCAAGGTTTGATCGAGTTCCGAAGCGTGGAGTTTGCTTATCAACCAGGACAGCCAGTATTGAAGAATGTCAACTTCAAAGTGATGCCAGGGCAATACGTGGCGTTGGTTGGAGCCTCGGGATGTGGCAAATCGACCATCATCTCGCTCCTGGAACGCTTCTACAACCCTTCAAGCGGCGGCGTCCTTGTCGATGGCAGAGACATCGCGACTCTCAACCTGAACGAGTACCGAAAGCATTTGGCGCTCGTATCACAGGAGCCGGCGCTCTACCAAGGCACCATTCGCGAGAACATTCTGCTCGCGGCGGACAAAGACAACGTTTCCGAAGAAAAGCTCATCAAAGTCTGCAAGGAGGCAAACATCCACGACTTCATCTCCTCCTTGCCCTCCGGATTCGAAACGGTCGTCGGCAGCAAAGGCACGATGCTGTCGGGAGGTCAGAAGCAGAGGATCGCTGTTGCGCGAGCATTGATGCGTGATCCGAAAATCCTTCTTCTCGACGAGGCGACATCTGCATTGGATAGTGAGTCTGAGATGGTGGTGCAGGCGGCTTTAGATGCTGCTGCAAGAGGCCGCACTACCATTGCCGTCGCTCATCGCCTCTCTACTGTTCGGAACGCTGATGCCATCTACGTCGTTGACGGTGGCCAGATCGTAGAGTCTGGAACACATGAAATGCTCATGGGGCAACGGGGGAGATACTTTGAGCTGGTCCAGCTACAAAGCTCAGAAAAGGACGAGAAAGTGGTGAGTTGAGGAAAAGAAAAGCTAGTTGCAGCTCCGCACGGTTCGGATGTTGCCTTCGTCGTGGAAAGCAAAGGGCGATAAATATTGGCAAACAGCAATGACTTTAGACTTCAATAATACAGTTACAACAACAACAACGCTATGCTAGATGTTATGTCTAGTATGAAATACAAATCCGAAAGTATCGCGTCAAATGCTGCAGGAATGTGCGATGCTTCCGTTACCAAGACCGTGTGGCTCCACGTTGTGCCGCTGAACGCTTGCAAAACAATCATGTGCTTACAGGAATAGTCCTGTTCGTCTCAAATCGTACTTGGGTTGTCCACAATTCTGGGGGCTATTTTTCGACCTCTATGCTTCGATTTCAAAGGGCAGAGTTCATCGAAACAAAGATGCGAAGAATCCCTTGGATTTCTGCTCGGGAGCTGCGGACCGCTTGCTTTTGCGCTCACCATCTCGTCGCTCTCCTTCCCGTCGCTCGCCTTCCTTTCGATCACTTCGAGGTCGCTCGCCGTCACGTCTTCGACGGGAGCTTCGCTCTTCCTCTGATCGATGACGGTGATGACGGTGTCTTCGATACGACGAGCTGTCATGCGATCCCGCAGGAGCAGCCTCTTCTTTGGCTTCTGCGACAAGTTCATCGGCGACGACAATCTCTTCTTTCGGAGAAGTCGAGTGCCTGTGACTCCTGCGACGTTCTCCATCGTGCGAATCGTGACGACTGCCAGATCTGTAGTTGCTAGCGCGGATGGGAGCACTATCTGTCCGGGCCAGCGAACCCCTAGCGAGGCCGAAGAGTTTCGGCATAGTGGAGCTGCTCTTGCTTTCGCGGTGAGACCGAGGTCGCTCAGAGTATGACTCCCGTCGTCGTCGCCTACGTTCGGCTTCTTCTCGAGCGATGGCCTCAGCTTCTTCTTTCGCGATGCGAGCAGCCTCTGCCGCCGCCGCCTTTCGTGCAGCT
>ANSM01001681.1:0-45207 GCA_000347735.1 Cercospora canescens BHU | reverse complement strand
GCGGACGGCGACGATGGCAGGCGATGGCGGAGCGTAGAAATCAGGCCGACTCCCCGGTCCCGGCGGTAGGTGAAATCAAGGTCGCTGTGGTCGTCGCTGTCGTCGATATCAAATCTTCCTACGCGCGCACAGACGCCGAGCACGAGCACGAGCTTCACCATCGTGCAGCTAGCGACCAGGGGGCCTTTCCAAAATCTGCCGCCGAAGTCCCACCAGCAAACAGCAACACGCGCAGTGTTTTGCCCACGCGCTACTTCCTGATACCGCCACATCACTTCACCGCAACGACCTCGCCGCGAGCGTCCTCCTCCCCCATCATCACCGGAACATCCTATTCCCTCCCTGCGTGAATCCCTTCCCGTCGATCCTGCCTACACTCACACACACTTCTATCAAGCATGGGCAATTTAATTTCAACGCCGGGCGTTCCTAAGGAGAAGCTCCACGAGGTGGAAGAGAAGCTCAAAGCCAGCAACGCCGACATTGAGAGCAAGAAGAAGGAACTTGCCGCCAAGGAAAAGGAGCTCAGCGAGTCCCGGTCCAAATCAGACAGTGCGAGCAAAGAGATTGCCGATCTGAAGCAAAAAGTGCAGCAGCTCGAGGGTCAGCTAGCCAACTTTGAAGCCGAGAAGCAGGCGGCGATCCAGAAGTTGCAGCAGGACTTGGAGAACAGCTCCAAGGGTGCCGATGCGCAGCGACAGGCCCTCGAGCGCGTGTCCCAGTCCGTCACACAAGAGCGAGACCATGCCCGCAATGAGTTGCGCGCCGTGCAAGAGAAGCTGGCCTCGCTGGAGACGAGCAACAAGCAGCTCGAGCAAGAAGCTGCTGCCGCCAAGAAAGAATTGGAAGAAGCCAAGGCCTCGCGCGAGCAGTTGGAGAGCAGCCTCAAGGCGGAGCTTGCCTCGTTCCAGGCACAGCTGAGTGAGACGACCGAGAAGCACAGCGCTCTCCAGACGGAGAAGTCCAGCTTGGAGACCGAGCTCAGCAGCGTCAAGCAGGAAGCTGAATCATCACTTTCTGCTGCGAAGAAAGATCTTGCCGAGAGCCGGGAAAAAATCGCCGCTCTCCAATCATCTAGCGAAACTTCAGTCAAGGACTCCGAAGCTAAGCTCGCAGCCGCTCAGAAGCAGCTCGAAGACGCTCAAGCAAAGCTCGCCGATGTCGAGAAGAACGCCGCTGCTGCGAACAAGGCTGCCGAAGACAGCCTGGCTGACGTGCAGAAGCAACTTGCCGCATCACAAGAAAAGGTCGCTCAGCTCGAGCAGTCCAACACCAACCTCAAGAAGACCTCCGAAGAAGGCGCCGCCGCGGCACAGGAGCTCAGCGATTATCAGAACAAGCTTGCAGCACTGCAAAAAGAGCATGAAGAGCTCAAGAATGCCTCCCAGGCAGAAATTCAAGCAGCGAAGAAGGACATCGATGCTGCGCGGACAGAGAAGAACAGCCTGCAAATTTCGCACAACAGACTGTTTGAGGAGAATTCTGCCCTGAAGGCATCGTACAAGGCAGACGAAGAGAAGATCAAGAGCTTGGAAGCGGCAGGCTCGAAAGAGGTTGAGAAGCTGAAGAGTGAGATTGCCGAACTGAAGCAGAAGAGCTCGGGCTCTGAGGAAGCGAGCAAGAAGCTGCAAGCCGAGCACCAAGCTGAGTTGGAAAAGGTGAAGAAGCAGGCCGATGATGCCTTGGAGAAGATCAAGGCTATCGAGCAGGAGAGTGCAGATCTCAAGAAGAGCCAGCAGGAGGCAGAGAGCAAGGTCGAGGATCTCAAGAAGCAGGCTGAAGAGAGCACCAGCAAAGCTAGCAAGGCGGAGAAGGAGCTGAAGGCCGCGCAAGAGGTGAGTGCTGATCATTCATTCTCGTCATGAATGATTTACTGACATTTGCCCAGGAGAAATCCGCCCTCACTGCCAAGGTCGCTGACCTCGAGAAGTCCTCTTCTTCTGCTACCAGTGACCTACAGACGAAGCTCTCAGCAGCTGAGAAGGAGCTTGAGACCGCCAAAGCCGATGCCGCGACCGCCTCCAAGAAGGCAGAGCAGCTGGCTGAGACGGAGAAGAAACTACAGACAGCTGAGGCAGCCAAAGAGGAGGCAGAGAAGAAGGCCGCTCAGCTTGCTGAGACCGAGAAGAAGCTCGCTGTCGCTGAGAGCGCTAAGGCTGAGGCAGAGAAGAAAGCTGCGCAGCTGGCCGAGACGGAGAAGAAGCTGGCAGATGCAGAGAAGGCGAAGGCTGAGGCTGAGAAGAAGGCCGAGCAGCTTGCAGCGACTGAAAAGAAGCTCGCGGATGCTGAGTCGGCAAAGGCTGAGGCCGAGAAGAAGGCAGCTCAGCTCGCAGAGACAGAGAAGAAGCTCGCAGATGCAGAATCAGCAAAGGCTGAAGCCGAGAAGAAGGCTGCTCAACTTGAAGAAGCAGAGAAGAAGCTTGCCGAGACTGAAAAGGCCAAGGCTGAGGCTGAGAAGAAGGCTGAACAACTCGCAGCAGCAGAGAAGAAGCTCGAGGAAGCGGAGAAGTCCAAGGTTGACTCGGACAAGAAGATTGCGGAGCTCGAGGCCAAAGTCCAAGCACACGCCGATGCTGCCGCCGCCGAAGCGAAGAATGTCACGAGCGACAAGAAGGAAGAAGAGACCCCCAAGGCCAACGGCGTGGACGAAGCCGCTCAAGCTCCGGTCAGCGCCGCAGCATAGTATTCTAAGATTCCAAGACCATTCTCACCCAAACCGGGACCGATGAAGTCGTAAGAAGCATACCCCCATAACCAAGAGTCGAAGGAGCAGACCGATACGGACCCAGAAGGAAGGAGAAAGAGAAATGCGAGGTTGAACATAATTCTGCTACGTTGAATATGCGTATACCCTTTGGCTGTTGTTGTTGCTGTTGTTGAGTTTTTCTTTTTCTTGGCATAGTTTTTTTTTGTTTCTTGATGTTTGGAATTTGCGTGGCGTGGCATGGCATGGCATGGCATGGCATGAGCGTTACTTTGGTTCGCGCTGGCTTTTTGATTCCAGTTGGGCTACGATCGCATGAGAAAAAAGCTTGCATTGATGAACATACCCGCGGAGGACGACGTTTGCTTAGAGGAAGGAGAGGAGATGGATGGGCCAAAAACCAAAACACTACTAAAAATCTTCTCACGACTCTCTGACGATGCACGGCCGCTTACTTGTAGCAAGCTTGCTGGGGTTTTTAGTTTACTGTTACTTATCTCTTTCTCACTTCTTCCTTTCAATGATCGTGTGTAGAATGCGACAGATATGATCATTTCACTGACTGGCTTGGTGCAAGTCTACACATAAAACATCCAATTCGGTTCTTTACCGGATTTTTGTTGATCTTGGTCTGCTAAGCCGAATGAAACGAATAGGAAAGATATAGAGCGCGCGCTAGTCAGAACCTCCTACTGTACCGAAAACGCCGAAGAAGCCATTGTGCTCCTACACCTCGTCACAGAAGTGACCAGATCGTGAACGCGTGACGTTTCGTCAAGACGTGATGCCAACCCACATCCAAATCGTCACATCCCATGACCGCCCCCTTCCACATGCTTGTACGCTTCAATCACGCCATGACCCGATAAATCGGATACTCATCGCCCACGTCCAACGGCACGATCCCAAAACTGACATACGAATCAATATTCTCCGGCTCCAGCGCCGCAAACGCTAATCCGGCATTTTTCTGTCTCGTGCTGAGGAGGAAACTCCCCGCGGGTAGGTCGACGTTCCGCATCGTCGAGTTGGTCGTCACGGATGCGAGAACTGCGCCTTCGAAGTATGCGGGTTCGATGAAGCCTGAGGTCTCAATCGTTAGGGCTTCCACGGGGCCGCGGAAGGGCTCGCTGAGCGTCTCGACTGTCAGGCCGGAGGCTTCGAGGCGAGGGATGAGGTCTTTCCAGGCTTTGGGGATGAGGTAGGCTTCTGGTCTTGCGCGGGTGAGGTTGCCGATTGTGGGGGTGGTGGAGAAGAAGGCGACGGGGACTTGCTGCAGTTGGCCTGTTTGATAGTCGATCATGGTCCAATTGCGCGGAGCGGCTGGTTGGGGCGTGTCGGTGACGATGATTTCTTCTGTGCTTTGTACGAAGTCTTCGATGCTTCCTTCGACGACTTGGAGGACTTTTGCGGCGTTGGTGACTGCGGTGTTGATGGTTGCTTCGAGCAGGGCCACGCCGGTTGCGGTTCGTCGAGCGAATTCTTGATCCGCAATACCGATGCCTCGAGTTTCGAAGAGGAATACAATGGCTTGAGAGAGGCCCATGGCATTCCTGCCAATCTTGGCATCACTGCCGGCTTCTTCGAAAATGATGGTAGCGTTGCGGGTATTGCCATCGGACATTCCAGTCACATAGGGTTCCCACCGGAAGCCCTGAGATTCTAGGTGAGCACCAATTGCAGGTGCAAACACTTCTTCAGACATGTTGCGAATGCTAGGATGGATATTCAGATTCTTGGCTGCGCTGAACATGGCATCGGCGCCGGGAACATAGCTTCCACTGTAGAGTGTGCCTGCGCCGTATTCGTGCAAATCGACGGCAACGTGAGGGGCGAAGTCGGAGAAAGTTTGCTTGATGTCTCGTGACTGTTGTCTTGCGAGCTTGATGTGGTCGCGGTTAGGATCGAAGTTGCTGGCAAGAGTGCGCTGGAAATAAGCCACTCCGTCTGGATTGTATCGAGGGAGGACCATGATGTCTGCACTTTGCAGAATTTGGGATGTCCAAGTCTGGTTCGCGTTCATCTTGCCTAGCAAAGCCATGACTGCCTGGTCGCCGCCTGGAAAGGCATTAGTCTTCTTGACCCAAGCTGCTTCGGGACAACGCCATAGAAGATTGCAATCGATCTTCGTATCGATTCCCGTGACTGATCACGCTGTGGGGACAAGCTTACCTGGTTCATTGCCATGCACTCCACCCTGAATCCATATTCTGACTTTGTCGCCAGCTCCATTGCTCTGTGACTGGTTTGTGGTAGTATTGCTGTTCCACAGAGGGTAGGTCACATTGCTTCCCGGTGGGCTGTACGTAAAATTGGGCTGTTGCCCATTTGTAAGGAGGATATACGGAAAGTCGCGGCCTTCCTCGCTCTCGTAGTCGACTGGTGAATACCTGATCCAGGAATTCCGATCTGCCAGCGCCTGGATATAGACATCCAGTATCATCTGGCTTGTAGGTCCTGCTGTCCCATTCGAAAATCCAGGGGGAATGGTATCGTTTTTGATAAATGCTGGCGAGATCAGTTTGACACCAGGATCCTGAAAATTCGCCTCGACCTGCGGCGGATCAAATCTGACAGGCACCCAATTGTTACCATATTGGGTGGCAGAGGCGATGCCAAGTAAAAGAGACAATGAACTTGATGTGTACATCTTCAATCGTCTCTCACGGAGAGTCGAAACCAGGGAGGAAAGTGGTTGTGGCCAGGCTGTTGCTTTTGTGGAGCAGAAGGTGATAGGCAAAGGCCGGCTTCGCTACATCACCCGCTGGGGAAGCACCCATCCAACGCTCCAACTCGGTATTTGTTCATGTGGATCGAGGGCGCCGGCTACCGGCCGTACTTGACGCTTTGCTATACTCCGAACGATTTGGCCGACGCTATTCTTGGCAAATCCATCCAGCCAAGATCCCTGCTGGGCGTTTTCGGCGACATGGCGACGCGTGACCCCGATCAACTCGCTGTGTTGCTGAACATTCGCATACTGTGTTTCGAGTCCTTAGCATCAACAGTATAGAATGCCCACCTCGAAATGCGAGCGCCACTTACGAATTGCGAGTCTGACTGTTGATCTTGGCTTTTCTTGCGGACTTCCTAGAGAGGAATCGTTTGTTCATTTATCAGCTTGGCATTCCTAGCCTGCCACGCGACGATGCATAAATATGTGCCATAGGTCAGGTCGGCCGAATTTGCCGACCAGACTGTAACAAGACCCCCTATTTTTGCAATTGCAAGTCTCACCGGCGACGCGAGAATGAGGCTCAGCTCAAGGTCCATAGCATGGCTGGCCGCTATCGCAGCAACGGCACAGGCAAGAACTGAGTACACTGGAGATTCATTCCAAGGCTATCCGATCATTTCGTCTTTGGATGTGAATGATGTTCCGAGCAACAAGGTTTCTCGCTTCTGGCTATCGCCTGGGGCTGGACAAGGTGGCTTGACCTATTTTCTGCCCATCTTCGTCGCACGAGGGACCGAAGAATCGCTCGATACTGGCCGCAAATTGTCGCTCTCTGCGTCAATCCACGGCGATGAACTTAACCCAGTGGCTATTGTCCAAAACATATTCCGGAAGCTCAACGAGACTGTTTCTGCAGGCGACTTCAATGGCACAGTCATCGGATTGCCGACACAGAACCCGCAAGGCAACTTCATGAATCAGAGAAACTTCTTTACGAGTTCGTCAAATGGGTTCTTTGTAGATCTCAATCGCAACTTTCCAGGACGCAGCATCGAGGAAGGTGGTAGTCTGCCCCAGTCGTACACATCGGCCATTTGGAACAATGTTTGGGGCAATACCTCGAATGTCGATATAGCCGTGGACTTCCGTGAGTAGAATAGCGCCGTGCCTTCAGCGTCACAAGACTGATATGTATCCAGACACCTTGAGCACCGGTTCACTCGGTCCACTGTGGTGCTATGCCGACTACGGTTTGGACGGTGTGCAGCGCATTGCAGAGCTCCTGCAGCCAGACATGATCAAGATTGATCCTGGTGAGCCTGGCTCGATCGAAACGACGTGGGTCCAAGCAGGTGTACCGGCAATCACCGTCGAAATTGGGCCAGCCAACAACTGGAACCGCACTCTGATCCAACGTACTGTCGATTTTGCCTTCCGCTTGATGGACGATCTCCAAATGACCAGTGGCGAGACTCCTCAGCCCGATCTTTCCCAGACATTCATTGTCACAAACTTCACCAATCCGCGCACCAACTTCAGCGGCTGGATAGATATGGATATCGCTGTCTTGGATAACGTCGAGGAAGGACAGACCATTGGGCGCGTCTACAACAGCTGGGGAGATGAGCTGCAGGAGCTGACGTCTCCTGTTAGTGGACGGGTTTTGACGGTCTTGATCGATCCTGCTGTTGAGGCTGGAGCAAGTGTCGCCTCAATAGGCTACAATGCTACTAGTGAATAGAGACTTTGCCATCTTTGGTGATGCTCGGCCGCCGTGACCGCCTTGTTCATGCAAAGGAGCCAGAGCAACACGGCTCACGACATCACTATTGACGGACGTGTAAAGCTAGCGAACAAGTGTCAGCGCAAGAAAAGATTCTAGTCAAAAAGCTAGGTCGTGTATAGATAGTCTTATTGCGCCAACGATATGTGTAATCAGAAAGATACTCGATGGAACAAAGCGAGGGATGTGTAGCAAAGTAACTTAGCCCAAGTCGACAGAGCTCTCCACATTGCCAAGCTTTTTCCCGGGATATCTTTCCTCTCTCAGAAGAAGTCGATCCAGTCACCGTTTGCATGCTGACCAAAGGGCGTACGAAGTGTAGAATGGCTCACAGGTGGCTTAAGGTCGTCGCTGTCCCATCCCGTAGGTACCTTCATTTCCCGTCTTCATCTCCTTCGTACGCAATCCCCACCTCACTCAACGATGGAGGTAGCACAAAGTCAGCAGCACCTCAACAACGCAGACTCCATTGAGCTCGAAAGTCGACCCGGGACATCTTCTGGCGATTCCATCGATGTCGCGCTCTCGCCCAGCCAAGTGCAAGATGCTTTACCACCCACCGACGAGGGTCGACAGGCCTGGATTGCGTTATTCGGGGCCTTCCTGAGCAACGCGACCATCTGGGGCTTTGCTTTGTCCTACGGTGTCTTGCAAGAATACTACACCACCAACGAGCCGTTCGCATCGAAGCCAGGCGGTATTGCAGCTATCGGAACCACATGCACTGGCATCATGTACTTGACAATGCCAATTTTCCTCGGTGCCTTTCAAAGATGGCCGCGAGCAAGGCGATATTCACTTCGGGCCAGTCTTCCGATTGTGGTGATTGCTTTGGTCGGAGCATCATTCGCAGAGACTGTCCCGCAGCTCATTGTCTGCCAAGGTATCATATACGCTCTTGCTGGGAACGCGCTGGTGATGCCTACGATCAATTACATCAATGAGTGGTTCGTGCGGAAGAAAGGTCTCGCGATCGGTATTTCCATTGCTGGCGATGGCGTCGGAGGTGTCGTAATGCCACTACTGTTACAGGCTCTACTCTCCGCAGTTGGCTTCCGATGGGTCAGTCTCCACGATACCAGAGCATGAGAATGACCGCTGACGTCCCGCATCAGACATTACGCATCGTCGCAGCAATCATCTGCACATTATCCACGCCGCTAATCTTCATCCTCAAGCCTCGTCTGCCCATCTCACCGACTCATGTAGCACCCCCAGTGCAGACATCATTCCTGCGACATCGCCTCTTCTGGGTCTTGCAGCTGTTCAATGGCATTCAAGCACTGGGATACTTCTTGCCAATGAACTATCTCCCTACTATCGCCGAAGAGTTTGGCATTGGTCGCACGCTGGGATCTTTGACAGTGGTCCTAATCAATGTGGGCGCAGTAATTGGCTGCATTGCTGTCGGTGCATTGGTGGACAGGTTCAATACGATGACGGTCATGCTTGCGGTGAGCACTCTCGCTGGGATGTCAGTATTGGTCGTCCTTGGCTTCACGGTAGCAGTGCCTCCGCTCTTCGTCTTCTCCGTCATGTATGGATTGACAGCCTCGGCGTACTCTTCGCATTGGGGCGGGCTGATCCGAGAAGTGCAGAAGAAGCACGATGGCACAGATGCAAATCTTATATTCGGTCTCTTGGCCGCTGGACGAGGTGTTGGCTCGATTATATCCGGACCTCTTTCTGAATCCCTACTCATGAGCAGTCGAAGCTGGGACGATAGTGCGCCGTCCGCTTACAGCAGCGAGTACGGCACCATTATCATCTTCTCTGGCTGCACTGCACTTCTTGGAGGGGGCAGCTGGTTTATGAGGAAGGCCGGCATCATCTAAGGTACTTGCTGGAAAGAAAAACCCGCGCAGGTAGTCGAGCATCTGGGACTAAAATGTCGAGTCAAAAACTGTGGGCAGTCTGTGCCGGTGAAATATGTCATTTTCTCTGCATTTTGATGACGCCCTTTCTGCATGCGTGCGCAAACTGCTGCATCTGCTTATGTGCCCCAACGCCGCGCTAATCTTGGTGAGCAAATTATAAGAGCATTTCCGCATCACTGTGTCAATCGAAATGCTTCAAACTTCAACTTCCTTTTCCAGTACAGCATTCACGAGTGATGGCCGCTCTTTGGCCAACACTGCCTGCGCGACGGCCTCGCCGAGAAGCTCATTCAGTCGTTCCCGAAGTGCGTCACCTTCAGGGTGACCATTGGTTTGATTACCATGCCCAACAGCATCTCGCTCGAGAGTTTCGAGCGCTCCAACAATCGCCTCCACGACTTTCTCTGCGTGCGGGCGCTTGGCATCGTCCTTGAGCCCCTCCTGTAGATGCACATCATATGCCTTGAGATTGGGCAGGATGAGCGAGCGTACGCCTGCTGGGCCGGCTATATCTCTCAAGGCATTGATGGCGCCGTAGTGTGTGCCAAAAGGCTTGTGGGAATCGAGGAAGTGTTTAAGGCAGGATCGTGCTATTCGCGGCTTGAGGGTAGAAGAGGAATCTCCATAGTCCTTTGCAATCTTGGAAAGCAGACTGCTTGAGAACGATCGTAGCACAAAATGTGCATCGTTTTGATCCTTTGACGAAGCGCCTAGATGCTTGCCGACAACGCACGTCAGGATTGCCGGTATCAATGAGGAGACGTACGGCGCGATGTAAAGGCTCGGATTCGAGAGAAGCGACTCAACGAGCCGCATGCTCTGCAGGAGTATGAATAGCGACTTCATGTTGTGTGTGACCTTGTCCGCCACAAATTGTATAAAGTACGGCACCAGCTGATGTAGGCCCGGGTCGGATCTCAGCGAAGCAAGAGCGGCTGCTTGATATTCGACATTCTCCTCGTCTAGAATAGCAGCGCATATCCGCTCGAAGTACAGCTGCAGTTCCTTGGACAGCACATGTTTGACAAGCGGTTTGACTGCGACATTGTCGTTGCCGCTGAGCGCGGCCAGAGTATTGGCATTCTGCCCTTTTCCTGCCAACTCTTGCCCTCGCTGATCTGCTTGTGTTGGGTTTTGCGGTATACTAGGCTGCACACCTTCCACAGCTAGCCAGTGGCCCGTGAAACTGATTTCCCGCGGCACTTTGGGCAGTGGAGCGTTGATCAGCTTTTCGAAGTCGACCTCCTCGTCTTCCACGTAGAACAGTGGCTGGCCAGGTCCTATTGAGGCTTCGCCGAAGCGCAATGGTCGCGTAGATTCGTACCCGTAAAGCGGTTCGACGTCGAGCACGCGCAGCGCATGTGAGATGTCCTGAGTGGTGAGGGTTGTCCGTTTCGCATGTCGCATGAATTTCAGCGCCTCTTCCAGCACCTGGCTCATACGGTATTCCACATCGCGAGCTAGATGTTCGGCGACATCGCGGTGTAGCGACGCGATGCCCACCGACTCGGCGACATCTGTGACATTCTCTGGATTCCACACTGAGGCCATCTTCCCAGTTGCTGTTGCGCCTGACGCGCTCGGTGCGGTGATCCTGCGACCAGCAGCTCTTGCGCTTGGCGATGAGATGCGCTGGTTGTTTTAGCGGATGCGCAATGTTCGGAGAAAGGTCAGCAGTTTGTGAAAGGGTTGGTGTTGTCAAGTGCTCCACGTCCAACACTCACTTCGAGCTTTGAGGGGACGTGACGGTAACATTTCGTGACAAAAGTCGTGGCGGTAAAGAGCTTCATGTTCACCAAAGCACGTCCTGGCAAGCTGGAATATTTCCATATACTCTAGCAATCGGGCAATACCTTTCCAACCGTGGTGCAGAATCTCTCGCTTGAAGCAGTAAATTGCAATTGCATTGCTAACCTCAAAGGACTACGCGACCAAGCACCATGGGAGGCAGTACACGGGCAACAACACAATCATCATCGGGCGGCATGGGCGTTGAACAAGACGCTGCATGCTCGACTGCTCCAGCTACCAGGCTGCGAGAGAGTCAACGTAGATAGCACGTGCAATTGCATAATAATCACAATGTCTTTCTTCTCTACACCTTGGGGCCTGCTTTGACCGCGCAGTAGCATCGCCAGCGCACGAGAGCGCTCAATCCGAACTTCGAACCCATGTTTGTCAAGCTCTCTAGACCTTGTGGTGGGCACGATTCCTGGGAAACGGGCGGGAGCGCATTGTCAAAGTGAATGCTCGGGGGCAATATTAATCTCCCATACGCATCGTCTCTCATACATTGTGGTATCTTGGAAAGGCAAATCATTCATCAAGTCATTACTCTCGTGCCGTGAAGACCAAGTTCATATTCTTGTGCTGATGCACATTATGCATCACATCATCGACTCCGCGCATGGGATCTGCCAGCGCGAAATCAAAGTTCCTCATGATCTGTCACTGTCAGCTAAAGTCCAATTTCCACGGTCAGGACCTGACAACTCACCGCAACAATGGCCTTGTGTAGCTCTACCATGGCTATGTGCTTGCCCAGACAGAGAAACCTGCCAGACCCGAATGCGACTTCCACAGTTTGCATGCGCTTCCGTCGAAGCACGTCGTCACCTTCCAGTAGCCTCTCGGGCCGGAAGAACGAAGAATCGTCTCCAAACACATCTTTTCTCCTCATCACGGCTGCATCACAAACGGCCACGCTGGATCCTTCGGGATAGAACACCCCCTTGAACTCGTCACCTCCGGCCGGCGCACATTTCTCCTTCAGGCCGAACAAGGGAGGAAACAACCTGACCGTCTCCCAAATGACGGCCTTTAGATATTCCAGCTTCAGAACGTCCTGGTACCTAACAGAAGAACTCTGGCCGGTCATGGCATCGATCTCTGCACGCAGCTTCGCATACACCCGGGGATTGCCAGCAAGAGAGAAAATCGCACATCGTAATATGGTCGCAGAAGAATCAGTCCCGGCCATAATCTGGAGAAACGCTTCACATTCGCATTGCACTTGGGACAGTCCTTTGTCCACAAAATGGCCAAGCATGTCCTTCCGAGGTTTTGCATCTGATCCATACCTTTCTGACACAGCCTTGTGTGCGAACGCGAGTGCCGGGCCAATCCCACTTTTATCGGTCGTCTTCGGTGCCGCGAGAGCCTGGACCCAATCTTGGCTGAGAAGCCATCTCACTGAGCTGTGGTTAGCTGTCAAGCCCAGAACCACAGTAAAATCGTCCGAGGTCTGGCAGTAGTCCCATTTGTCTTCATCGGCAGTCATGAACCCGAACGAGCGTCCAAAGGCTACAGTGCTCAGAACATCCAGGACAAAATATCGAACTTTGGCCCCAAAGTCGACCGGTCTGCCTTCATATTTCCGGATGAGGCCAATGAACTCGCCAATTTGGGCGTCGATATCAGGCTCCAGTGTGTTGATGTCGCGGCCGTTATACTGCAAGCTCGTCAGTCACACCGTCCTCGCCATTGCCGAGCAACTCCGGCAACGCACTCCGCCAGCTTCCTTTGCCTTCAAGTCCACATGCGCCTCTTCATTGCGCGTCGAGAAAACGTTGTCTTGCCTCGGGTCCATCCGCATAGCATCGTACCATCCTGATCTCGTCCACCTTGAGCCGGGCGCATTGATATGACGAATCAGTTCCGCATCGTCGGTAACGAGCAGGTCATGACCTATACGCGCCGGGGATCCTGTCAAATCACGTCAGCGCATTATCTGTCACTCTGTATGAGACGTGGGCTCGTATACCATATTTCTCGAGAGCCGCAATCTGTGCGGGAGGAAGGATGCCTTTACATTCTTTCCAGAAGAGCCAAAGTCGTGAGAAGCTGGCCAGCGGTGGTCCTTTGAACTGCCGCAGTCGGCGGTAGCTCAGGATTGATCCCACTACGTAGTACACGGCCAGCAGCGTGACAGCTGCAACTGCGATTCTGGACAGCAGAGCCATACTGTCGGTATGTGTGATCGGTCCCAAACGAAACCCGGCCAATCGAGCTCAGAAGAAAGCGACGACCCTGGTACTACAGAGCACGCGAAGCCCCGAGCCAGCTCTCGTTGTGCAGCTATGCGGGCCGGCTGGTCTTATCAGCTCTGCAAAGCGGCCATGGCGAAAGCGAGTCAAGCTGTCGGGAACGAAAAGAAAACCACCTGGCCCCCGGAAGGAGAGATATACGCGAAACCACGGGCTTGCTCTGCTGGACGGACGACAAGCGAGACCACATGGCCGTGCTTGCGTGCTAATCGCAATCTGATTTGGAGGGTTTCGCCCGATCTCCTGCAGATACCGAACGGGGAAGGACATTATCGACTGCGCGGTTATGCACTGGGCCCAAAGTTTGCAGCATCCCACTCCGGCGGGGACTACATTTAGCGTCTGTAATTGCCTGTGAGATGCAAAGCTAACGAATGCGCTCTGCATGTTCATATCTTGATGAGCTCAGAGGCATAGCAATACGATGCGGCAAACAGCGTCGCGGAGCACTGTCCTCGTTCCTGTCAGTTCTGACCTAGACGAGCAGCCTCGCTTTAGCAGAAGGTCGGGTGTCGCCTGAGCAGGCGTAGTTAGCGGGGGCGTCTGCGTGAATAGGTGTATTGCAGGTAAGCGACGAGTTATCTGCAAGGTAATTTGCAACGGAAAACGGCATCCCGGGGGTGTTTGGCACTGTAAGTTGCGGGTGGTGGCGAAGAGGCCGGTTTCAGAGGCTGAGCATGCGTATTGGGCAGTCGCCAGCTCTCGGACGGGCGGACGAGGACGATGAAGAGGGCGTGGTTTGTGATTATTTGACATTTCACGAACATCGACTACTGCAGGTCAAGAGTTTGACGGCCGGCACCTGGCCATTAAAGTGTGCGTCACCCCTTCCGCGGGGCGAAGAAGGAAACGCACGCCATCTCGGTAGCCGTGAAAGCTGGTTTTGGACTCGCCAGCCATCGGGGCTTCATCCCGTTGACGCCGCCGCGCCAGCGCACGAACCTCTTCTTGACTCCACGTGGTTCGCGCCGCACCGATCGCTAGTGCTGTGCTGTTGTGCAGGTGAAAGGACCCGCTCTGGACCATGGTCCACGCCGTATATTCTTGCACATCTTTCTCTGCATCGCCGTTGGGCTCCATCATGCACCGCGCTTCTCTGCTTGCCGCCATCCGAACCGACTACGGCTCGTGAGATCTTTGCCCTCGCTCACGTTTGCGTACATATGCTGTCGAGCGAGAAGACGTCGCTTGCAACAAATGGATTTCCACCATGGAGGAGCGGCCATGGAACTGAATGATGTCAACGTCGAGGTACTCATCAACTTTCGCGGCTGCAATCCAGCATCCGGTTGACTGAAGTCTTGACAGGCGCGGGATACCGATACGTTCTCCGACGACTCTGGTTACGAAGAAGGGACGCTTTCGACAGCCTCGGTGGCGTCGAGCATCTTTGACTATGAAGAAGAAAACGGCCGGACGTATCATGCTTTTCAACGGGACAAAAAGTATGCGTTGCCCAATGATGAGTCTGAACAGGAGCGAATGGACATCACGTACCACAGCATCCGGCTCACCCTCGAGGAAAAGCACTGGCATTGCCCGATCCGACATCCTAGCATGATCCTCGACGTGGGGACCGGAACAGGTACGTCCAGCTGTCGCTCGGGGAGCCACTTCACTTTCGTTTCGTCTCAGAAGAAAAGATGCGGACGCCCGTGGCAATCGTTTTGCTCGATACAAAACTCGATCCCTTGGCCTCTTTTAAGACATCCATGTCCCTTACGCTGACCCACCCCAGGTATCTGGGCCATCGATGTCGCGGACGATCATCCGAGCGCCCAAGTCATCGGCACCGATCTTTCCCCCATCCAACCCACAGCCGTACCGCCCAATCTGGAATTCCAGGTCATGGACGCCGACGAAACATGGACGTTCAGCCAGCGATTCGACTTCATCCACACCCGCCTCATGAACGGTTTCTCCATCAAGTCGTGGGATTTCTTCTACCAGCAAGCGTGGAAGTCTCTCGAGCCTGGCGGATGGGTGGAAAATCAAGAGTTCGATCTCCAGTTTGGGTCGGATGACGGCACTATGCCGGCCGACGGCGCGGTGCAACGGTGGATAGATTTGTGGCAGGAAGGGATTTCTAATTTTGGTTTAACGGGTCGTTGCTATCCTGATGAGATGAAACAGAAGATGGAGGCGGCGGGTTTCATCAATTGTACCGTGAAGGCGTTCAAAATTCCCGTCGGGCCTTGGCCAAAGGATAAGAGGCTGCGGCAAGCTGGCCTGCTATTTCTTGTTGGACTACTCGAAGGTCTGAGCGGATTGAGTATCCGGACATTCACGCTGGGGTTGGGCTGGAGTGTGGAGCAGATGGAGGTGTTATTGATGGAAGTCAGAAAAGAGTGGAAAAAGAAGGCCATTCACAGTTATTGCCCTCTGTGAGTTGTTCTTCTTTGCAGATGTGTTGACTTGGCTGACGTTCGCAGGTACATTGTTTATGGTCAGAAACCATATGACGCTGCAACTTGAGAGAAAGCATGAAGGACATCGATAGCATCTGGAACGAAGAACAATTTAGCGAGCATTGTATCGGAGTACAGTCTACAGAGAGGGTCGCCGGCGACTGAAATATTGTGTGGATCAATAGAACACAGTGAACAGGGACGAATCATGCAATTATTTAAATGCGTTGACAGTGACGCAGAAATTTACTCAGGGACTAGTCCATCCAGCTACAGAAAGAGAAGTTGTGTCTCGTGCCTGTATGTCAAGACGTTGGAAAAAAATATCCGGACAAGTTCGTTGGCTTGATTTTCAATCTTACAATTCGAGCAGAGCGGATGGACGGCTGCAATGGCCATGACCTCTATAAGCGCAGCTGCTATACAAGCTATGAGTCGCTGGTTACAGTGAAAGAACGCTTTCCAGCTTGTACGACCCTTTCTGTGATATTTTCGCCCCGCTAACGCAAGTGCAATTCAAGCTGCAGCTGAGCGACAATCGCACCGAGAAACCCAGATCGAAGTCTGAAAATGTTGCCGGGCTCGCAGAATGGACCTCATAACACTATGGTGTTCTGCTTTGGCCACTCGCCGAGGGGCATGTCGCTGTCGACGCGTACATCCAGCACATGCGCATCATATATCCTGACGTCACTTGGCATAGGTGACCGGACCCGCTATGGGCAGACGGTCTTTTCTCAAAGACCGAAACGGCATGCTTCTGCAATCTGCGTCGAGAAAAGCAGGAAATTCAGTACGAGAAGATCAGTATAAATGTAGAGTTCGTTCACGTCTCCGATCCATACTGTAACCAGCGTCACTTGAGTTGTAGCACTACTCAACCTTGACCTCCCTGCAACGCAAACCGCTCATAACAGCTCCAACAAACACGACCATCCAACCACAATGGTCAAATACACGCTCTGCGGCGCAACAGGCGCAACCGGCCGCGCCATCCTCCAGCACCTCCTCTCCCACCCCCCATCACCACAACCCACCCACGAAACAGAATCAGAACCCTTCACCCTCAACATCTTCCTCCGCAACAAACAAAAACTCCTCACTCAATTCCCCACCCTCGAAACCTCCCCACCCTTCCCGATCCAAATCTTCTCCGGCAGCAACACAGACCGCGCACTCTGGAAAAGCGCCCTGGCAGACACCGACGTGATACTCATGTGCATAGCCACCAACACCAGCACAAAAGGCATGACGCTCTTCTCCGACACGGCGAACGCCGTAACAAGCGCTCTCCGCGAACTTCGAAGCGAGAGAGGCAATACGTATAGAACCCCGACGATTTTGATCTTGCGGGCCATCACGCTGAATCCTGTGTTCAATCCCACGTTGGATAAACCTTTTATCCTCTTCTTCGCGTTGCGACATCTCTACGACGCCATGGTCGAAGCGAATCGAATTTATGAGGCCGCGGCGAAGGAGGATCCAGGCCTGCTGGAGATCGTGTATGTGGATCCGCCGGCGATACATGATGATGAGGGGTTGGGAGGTGCGACGGGGTATCGACTTGATGTGGAGATGCCGAGGACGGAGACGGGAGAAGAGGATGTGAGGCATGATGTGTCATATGCGGATTTGGGGGTGGCGTATTGTGAGATTGCGAGGAGGAGGGAGGAGTTTTGCGGGAAGGGGGTGGTGGTTACGGCGACGGGGGAGGTGAGGACGACTTGGGGGAGGAATGTATCGGGGTTAGTGAGCGGGGCTTTGGGGAGGGTTTGGGGTTGAATCTCTCGTGTTCTCTTTCGGTAGAGGGTGACAGGATTGTGGGAGGGGACAAGCATGGTCAATTTGTGGATCTGTACTTTTAGTGACTGGCATTGCATGGATTGAACTTGCCTTGAGCACCATGGACGGGTGATGTTCGATGATGACCCTCTTCTCAATTCTCCGGGAGAAAGCCAAGCTGATGTGCAGTCCTTTGCCGCGTGATTGCACCTACTGTAACTTGCGGAACGCGTTCAGTGTTCTGCGCTGTATAATAATCGCACTTGCCTTAAGTGGTGTCAAAGAAGCTACACTAACAGAACAGAAAGGTTTACGGAGTGGTAGCGTGCCCCGGTCTGCAGAGTCTTTGCTTGTGAGAAGAGCACAAGACGAGAAGTAAGCTAAGGTCTCGAGCTTACGTTTACAATTCCGTCGAATTATTCGTTTCTTTGACTTGCACGCCGTGTTGTTACAATCCAGTTCAGGAGGTAAGAAACGAGCAAGGGTGGAATGTCATTGAGCCACTCGGAGAGCTCATCTTTCGTTACTGTACAGTCCGCGGTACATCAGCGGATCTATTTCTTTTCTTCTTCCAGGGCATAACTCGCCGGCGCCGAATGTTTCCGCGTTTTGGCCATGCTGGATGGGTCATTCGGCCGCAGATTCGGAAAGGTCTATCGAGAAGGGTTTGTAATACTCGCTCCTACCACATGCTCCCGGCCGGTAAACTCGCCTTTAAGCGTCCACTCCCCGGACTGCCTCGGCCCCTTTCGTACAGCCATTTGTTGTTCAGGCCCACACTCGCACGTTTCTCCTTCGTCGGCGTCTCGATTCTCCCAATGGACTCGAATCCGCTAATGTCCAGCGGCGAGTTGTTGCTGAGCGCTGTGTAGCTCAACCTCCTCCTCTCTCCGCCGCTTCCACTGAAACTGTCATTAAGAAAGGAGTTTCCGCTCTCTGTCCTTCGTAATTGGTTTCCTTGCGCAGGAGAACCCCATAGCGAGTTTGATCCTGACCCACTCATTCGGAAACTGCCATTCGCATCGATGGGCGTGCCCCGGCCTGAAAGAGGCGAGTTACCTCGGGTTGCGTTCAGACTGCTGCTTCGGCTGGCGGGTGTGTTGGAACGCGAGAATCGTGGTGGTGTGACGTATTGCTCCTTCTCTTGCGGTGTCGCAGGGCGTGTCATGGGAGGGAGACCAAGCAATTTGCGTTGCTGAGGCGTAAGAGGAATGTCCTCACAGGCATCGGGTTTTCGCCAGAGAGGGAGGGTCGCGATTGCGATACTCAATGTCATGAGTGCCTGGAACGTCCAGACCGCGTATCGTGGGTACGGGTATGCTGCCGCAAGCCAGCTCGTGGGGAATCTGGAAGTTTGTCAGAGAAGCAGCGCATGGACAGTTGAAGCGAAACTGACATGAGAAAGAGGAGGTTCGGGGTATATAGTGACAGGATGATCAAGACGGAGCTGATCAGGATGGTGGTGACATTGCTGCTGTCGAAGTTGGTCGCGTTCCGCCGGCGGATGACCTCGTCCATTCGGGGGTGCGTCCACTGTCCATTCTGTCGCGCGGGCGTCGAAGGCTGAGGGGAGGTGTCCTTCTTGGGAGTGGTGAGGATGGGCATAGCTTTGGCGAGGGCAGACGGCCTCGCGGTGGAAGTATGCGACACGGATTGCGAAGAAGTCGCCAATGCCGTCGACGACATGGCTGCGGTGGCTGGTGAGTATGTACCTGTGGGTTAGTATGCGCGTATGTCGTCGCCGTCGAATGTGGCTCAGTCCATTGTGCGAGCATGGGAGAAGGGGTCAAACAATGGGGATATTGACAGACGTTGCTACGAGACCAGCAAAGCATCGCGTCGTGCACCGCCACCACCAGCCACAGATGGGACGTGCCTGTTGGTGGGGCTGACGCGGATAAGCTGTGCTATCGTCTCACACGCGGCCAGCTGCCAACTCTCCCACCATCGCACATGGCCCAACATGCCCAACGCACTGGAGTCGTTGGATGCCACTGTGGCCAGCCTGCTCGCCGATTGGAACATTGTCACCAGCCTCTTGGCTCTCGCCCTCGTTGCCTTCTTCATCTATCCCGTCATCTATGCCAATGAGCCCGACACTCATCCTCTGCTGCTCGCCCGGCAAGCAAGCCCCAGTGCTGTCCGACAAAGGGGCGAGTCGGCAATATACCGATCGCCAGAAGTTCCACACGGTTATGCATTGAAGTCTGGCTTGAACGTCAAAGACGCATCTGCTCCTCGATGGGCCTCCGGAAAGGACGGGGATATTCGAGACATATGGCGGGAGGTGCAGAGGGGTGGAAGTAAAGGACCGGACGGCAAGGAAATCCCCCGAGGCCTCATTATGACTGTGCTGGGCAAGCAGGAGATCATCGAGCACGATGTTGACGAGCTGAGCAAAGAAATCGCCATCATTGGAAAGCATTTTAAGGATGCGGGCGTCAAAAAGGTCGCCATCTATCTGCCCAACAGTGTTGAGTATCTCTCGACCATCTTTGGTGAGTGCATTGCTGAGCTTTCGAATTCCGACTCTCGCTGATGCCCTCCCCAGCATGTGCCTTCTACGGACTGAGCCCCGTGCTACTTCCTTACAACGTGCCCCACGCGAAAGTCTACGAGCTTCTCAACATCACCGGAGCTGATGCTCTTGTCGCAAATGCTGGCACTCTGCCGCTCGACGATCTGACCAAATCATGTCCGCAGCTTCACCTGGTCACTTGGGTGGTGGAGAAGACCAGCAAGCACATGGACTGGAATGGGGTGCCGGATCACGCACAGGGCCGTCTGCAGGTCAGCGTGTGGCATGATCTTGGGGATGAGAACAAATCGTCGGCCAATGCTCAGCTTCCGGACAACGAAACTGGAGACAAGCCGGGAGACGTGATATTTGTGTGGCAGCATACCGATCCAGCTATGAAGCCCGAAATCGTGGCGCTGACGCAAGATAACATTGTAGCCGGTACTGCAGCCCTCATTACAGCCATTCCACTTCGTCAACGCCTGAGCTCGGCAGATCTGGTCCTCCCCGCCGATACCTTCACCCACAGCTACGTGCTGTGCCAGACTTTCGCTGCGCTTTTCATGCACACGAGCCTCGCCATCAACAGTGTTGCTGTTGCTGGTGTTGGTCTCGCGCTTGCAAGAAGAGGCGTTGCCCCCACCGTCATCATTGCCAGCGCAGAGACATTGGCCAAACTGCATCAACAAGAAACGGGCGCTCTCAGCTCTGGTCTACAGAGATTCGGCAAGTATAGCCAAGACCAGACGATAGCAGCAGGACGATTGCCCACAGATGGACTGCTCTTCAAACTTCTCGCACCTCAATCAGGAAGTACTGAGCCTGGCGAACTACGCCTCATTCTGACGTCCGATCGTCTCGGCGCTGGCTCGCCACCTCTGACTTCGACGATGCTCAGCGATCTGAGAATCTTCACCAGAAGCCGAATCATCTACGCCCTTACTGCTCCTCAAGTAGCCGGCGCCGTTGCACAGACGAACGTCTTCGACTACAGACGGGTGGATGGCGCTGCTCACAGCCACTTCGGAGTTCCACTCAGCTCCGTTGAAGTGAAGCTCTTGAGTCCCGAAGACGACTCCCGCGTCGGAGGATCAGAACCGAAAGGACAGCTTGCGGTCATTGGCCCTGCTGTTGTCGGTGGTCGAGCGCAGTTCAACGTGCAAGCCATGATTAAAGAGGATGGCACGCTAGCTTATGCATAGAAAGCGATGATCCAAAAAGCTAAGATCATGTTAAAATTGGTCTCAAACGACCTCGATAATTTCCCCCTACTTGCATCCTCCACACTCGTTGCTCGGCTTCTTCTCTCCAGCTCCACCGAAAGCTAATCGACTGAGCCCATCCACCATCCCCTTGATCCCCGTCTTGCCTGCCGCAACCTGACTCGGCGTGCTGGAATACGAAGGCGGCACGTCCATGCAAGGATTCTGCGTGAAGAAATTCCGTGGCCGCAACAACACTGTCATCGGCTCCGCCGGCATGACGGGGTAGTCTTCTGGCGCGGGGAAATGTGTCAAGCCAAAGGTGTGCCAGAGCACGACGTCTTCGTTGTCGAGATTCGCGTCAGGATCCGCTGCGATCCAGGCGGGAATGCCTTGCGAGGGTTCGCCTGATGTTTGGGGCACGTGTCGGCCTGCGGGGTGGATCTGGGTGTCGTCGTCTGTGGATTCGGTCAGCGCTCGTTGCTCATCAAGTTGTCAATATGTCGTGCTGGAGAGGCTTACATTTCGTGACGTGCACGGCGTGCCTAGCGAAACCGGCACGTTTATACACTAGACTGCCTTCTTTGGGGAGGAGAGGGGGGACTTCTCGGCTGACGAGTTTGTATGAGACGGGCTTTTTGCTGTAGGCGTTGATTTTGTTCGTGTTGGCCATGTCCCATGTTCGGCTGGTGTTGCCATCGTAGTCGCTCTTTGCTGTGCTGGGTGTTGCAAGCTTGGTCTTCTTCGCATAGAATGCGTTTCCGTACGGGTTCTCGCTGGATCCGACTCGGGCTTCGCCGCGCGTGGCGTCGACTTGGAAAATGGTATTGTTGGGTCCGTCGATGTTGGGGTCGAGACGTAAGCAGAAGAGATGTTGGTGGTTATGGGCATTGACGCCAGGGTAGACTTCTGTACCCCAAGGTGCTGCGTCTTCACCTGGTGCGAGGGCGTAGGTGTTCAGGATACCAGTCAGCTTGATTTCGAGTTGGATCGTTCCGTCTTGATGGAAGATCCAGTACACGCAGTATTCGTAGTTGGCGGCGGTAAAGACGTGGCTGATCATGAATTTGCGAGCGCGGGTCACCGTGCAAGAATCATCTCGAAAGTCAGTGTGCTTGAACAGAATCCCAGCGTCCTCTTCGTGGATGCAAATCGCGTTCTTGATCGTTTGAGGCTCGCCGGCACGATTGACGAAATCGGCGTCCATGTAGTGAATCGCGCCCTTGCAATCGCAGCCCAGAGCCAGAGAATTAGTCATGTAGCCTCCACCATATTCTCCGAGATCGAATGCATGTTTCCGTTGGTGGGGGTGCTCTGGGTTGCCGTAGGGTACCACCATCTCAGCCAGAGACATGCGCCAGAACACCGGGCGAACATTGCCTTTATCGTTGAAAGTCACATTGGACAGCACGATGCCCTCTCGGTAGTTGAAGCCGACGTGAACTGACCAGTTTTGCCACTTCAGCGTTCGTCCGTCGACTGTAAACGACACGCCTTCTGGTTGAGAAATGTGGATTGGCTTCAAATCTGTTCTGAAACCACTCTCCTGCTTGACCGCATCTGCGTGGTAGTTTATCGGAGGAGCAGTGTTCAAGGGTCTTCTGACCTTCGGCACGTCGATGTGAATAATTTCCTGTGTATCGGCGTTGTATATTGGGCAAAAGTCGAGAGGATAAGTATACTGGCTGTCGTCCACGTTCGGCCGGTAGTACATGAGTGCTTGCTGAAGTCGAACGCTGGATCCAAATCTCTCGTCATAGCCAATAGTCCAAGGATCACAGTACACTTTGTGCATGTCCTGGGGAGGGATTCCAAGAATGCCGCACTGCTCAATGACTTTCGGGTCCTTTCTTACAACAGTTTCCACAATTTGCAAGTCCTCCATCGTAATCAACGGCTGCACGCCCTCAGTGAGCTGCCAGCTCACTAGTCGACCCTCTGTTAGATTGACGAGACCATCGTAGACCTTGCTGCCTCGACCGATCGCCACGACATCTGCCACGCGCGCCGGTCTGGGTACTGTCTCCGGCGAGGCCAACCACTTCATCATCTCCGCCTTCCGCGGCTCCCAGAGCGTGACAGCGTTGAAGTGGACATCCGGATGCTCTCGGCGAACAATGGCAACAGCAGCCGCAATTTCTTCTGTAGACAGGGGATCAAACGGGTGCGTCTGCGTTTTCTGACCCATGACGTGGGCCGCCATTTGCTGCAGTCGTTCCAGCACCATCTTAGACCTTTGTATATGGAATCGGGGCTTCTCGCGAGGAGATGGGAATAGACAAGAGAAGGAAAAGAAAGTGCAAAGGTATGGAAGGCAACTGATATACTGATAAAAGATTCTGTCACACCAAAGTCTTTTCCAATGCGTACCCCGCCTCAGCAAGCGGTCCCATCTGCGCGCAGTGTTGGTAAGTGTAAGTCACTTATCAGCAGGGTGTCCAATCGCCGCGGCCGATAAGGCTGCACTGCACCCAAGGCAATAATTGCCATTTTTGGGAGGTCGAGACGAGAGTTAGTGTTCACGTGGAGGGAGAAAGTAGTGGATCTGGTTGCCATCGGAATCTTTGACTTGGTGAGTTTGCATTGTTATCACAGAGATACGATGTGTGGTGTTTGCGGGAAGAAGGCGACTTTCCCTCATGCTGAATCAAATGGTGAAGTAATGTTTTGAACCATGGCCGGGCCGGCCACCATGTCTTTTGGTTTAACCTCATCCGTACTAGCTTGCTCGAGCTCGACGATAATCGACTTCAGCGGGCAGGATGTAACTGCTACCTATAGCGGCAATCCTCGACGGAGTCTCGAAATGCATTGATCTTCAAACCACATTGGACCTCGTACACGCACGATGTGACGCTGTATTGGACTCCTCTTCTCTTTCGGTATACTCAACGGCGAACGTGAGACGGGGGTGGAGACAGCGACACGTCTGAAAGAACTACGAAATCATATTGGCACGGTTTCTCATCATCCCCAAGTACAATACACTGGATCAGGTACCCGGCTCGCTTCAGAAATCTTAGGTAATCAATGCTTTTCTTGTACTGTGTTACGACCAGCCGTCGTGGCAAGCAGGTATCTCTGCCGATGCTGTTCAATCTGTATCATCTCTGTCTTGATCCTCGATACTACCGTGTCTGCCAAGATGGGTCGAGTCTGCATGCTGACTTGTAAATAATCTCCTCGTCCTCTCGCTTAGTAGAGTACTCCAGTACTCACAACATCTGCGCCACAAGCCGTAGATGCAATTGTAGAACTTTCGTTGCAGGCTCAATTCGCGGACGTGCAGATCTGACGTCTCCAAGAGAAGAGCTCGGCGACTTGATATCAATCTGATCCGCTTGATTCGCCCGCGCATGCAGTATTTGGTGCTATGTGCAATACAAAGTGTTCTCAGAGTCACTGCCATACCCCTCGTCGCTGATCACCGTGGGTGCCTGTCGGGATGCTGGATTAGCATCTGTCGGCGCCTGGCCAGAATCCGAAGTTTTTGAGTGCGCCGTATTGCTTGGTGTAGCAGCTGGCTCTTCCTCGGGCTCATTCTCTGCTTCGACATCCTGCAGAATCTTGCGTACATGCCGGAGCCTCCCATACTTTTGAACGTATTCCATATCGATTTCTGGACGAGAGAAGAGTTTCATAGCATTTGGCTTTTTGACGTCGGTGTATCGGTGATGGGTAGTGTCGTGCATGTCTTTCTGAAGGTACCCGAGGAGCTCTACAAGCGTGAGATTTGCTCTGTAGTGACCATGCTTCTGCTTGAAGTTGACCATGAAGTTCGACAGGCACTCTGTAAGCTTGTAGGTCCAGTCGGCCTTGCACAGTATTAATTCACTGTGACTGTTGGCGGGGAGTTCAGGTCGAGAGATCACATCCGTGCACCCAATCGGCCTGCGAAAGTCGTTGATCATTCGAGACGGGAAATAGGCATCCCACAGGAGCGTGATATCGCATTTGACGGTAGCACTGACGCCCCAATGCTTCTTCAGCACCCGCGTCCGAACTTCTTCAGTGATTTCCTGTTGCTTGCGACCTTTCTTGATCAAAAAATCTTTCTCTCTCTCCTTTGCCTTGATGTTAGCATCACTGCCCTCCATCCTCTCAAAGACTTGGTAGAAATTGATGGCCTTATTATGTTGAAACATTCTGAGAGGATGTCAGCAATCAGTTGATCCTCTGAAGTCTGATTCTCTGCTCACATAGAGTAATGGCTGCCATCGAACTTGTCGACACCGTTACGAGTCTGGATAATGTCCCCGCCGAAGTGGGCACTCCCTCCATAAATTATTATGACATGGTCATGTTCGGTCATTGCTTCGAGTATCGGTTTGATCTGTTGGTTGAAGTGCTGCTGCAGGTTGTACTCATCATTCGGAATGTGGATGTGCTCGATCTTGTGCACGCCATATTGTTTGAAGATGTCGTTGATGCGTTTGCGGAGATCTGCCACTAGTGTTCTGTTTTCGTTTTCCAAGTCCGCCGGGTCAGAGTCCAAGATAAGGAGGAGTTGTTCGCCGTACTGCTTGTAAGTTGCACCGCGCTTGTTTGCTCCAACAGGAGCACTGTTCATGTCAGACATTGAAGAGGCTCTGTGAGTCGGTGCAAGGATGTGATTGTTTGGGGGTTGGTAAGAGTGGACACAGGGCGAGAAAATATGCTCACGATAAAGCACTGGCCACTCGTCAAGAGTTTTGACATGCCCTGCAAGTGAGGAAAGCACAGGATTACATGGACAAACACGTCATGTGATTCTCGACGGGACGCTCGTGATCCATAAGTGATGGGGTACCCACCTGCAGACCGGAATCATCGGGTGCATTTGGATGATTGTATGTGGGCGAGCTTACCAATGGCGATTCTGCAGCCTACAAGGTAGCTAGAAGTCAGATAGTAGTCATCGGTCAATGCTTAGCCCCATCCCCGAAGCTCACTTCAGAAGTGAATATTTGGCCAATGAATGAAGCACCAAATGTGTCCCATGTGATCTATAATGAGCATTCCCTAATCTCCCTGTGTGCATGTGCGTACATCTGAAGACTGCGGGTAAGCGTCAAACGCTGGAGTACTTGAGACCGCATTTGAGGCACTTCGAGGGCTGAGTCTCTCCTCGACAAGCGCACTTGTAAGTACATTGGAATGAAAGATAGAGCTCTTCGCCAATATCCTCACAACATCTGCACCACAAGCTGCAGATGCTCTCGGAGGATTCTTGTTGCAGGCTGAATGCGTGGGACTTGCGACGAGGGAACTCTCAACAAGATGAGAACTTCCGCTCATCAGAGGTTTTCGTCCATGGTCGATCAGTCAACGAAGAGTCCCTCATCGTTCTTATAAGCTCCATTGTCCCCATCGCCCTCATCACCCTCATTGTTCTCATCGTTCCCATCGTCATCACCCCCGCCTTCGCTGATGTATCCCTCGTCACTGAATAGATGGGGGTTCTTCTTGAACGCCGGGTTGGTGATCCTGGGCGTGCCTGCAGCTACGTTGCCGAGAGTAGCTGTGCTGTTAACAGAGGCAGCTGGCTCTTCAACATCCAGGTCCTGATTGGACTCGCGTCCTGTAGAACCAAAGTAGATTTTCTCGTCCTCGCATACGTCTTCGGGATGCGCTCGGACGTAGCTGAACTGCATCTGACCGCTCTTGACACGCAGAGGGTGACTCATGAGTTTCTTGTCGAACTGCATGATTTGCGGGACCGTGCGAGCTGTCTTGCCTTTTCCTCTGTCTTTTGCGCCTGGCTTGTTTCTCTTGGCGAACTTTTCGAGGTTGCGACAAAGACTAACGGGAAAGTCGTGCTCGTGATCAATCGTCTCTTTGTCAGGATCCTGGCACCTTACACCAGGTCCAATCACCTCCGTATTCTGGAACGTCTCTTGCCATTCCTTTATGACTCTGTTGTAGACCTCGCAGTCGAGCAGGAACAGGCATGTTGCTTTGCTGACACTCAACCTCCAGATGAGCTCGTAGGCATTGAAGTACCCACTCACGTTGCCCTGGAACTTGCTAATGCGGTGTCAGATCAAAGTGTCTATACAGCGAAATGTTACCGATAGCTCAGAAACTTACAACATGTACTTCCTACCGAGAAAGCCTGCACTTCCGTTGAAGTACACAATCAGGAGATCGTCGGCAGTTAGGCCCATTACAAGCTGTATGATCTGATCATACGCATTCTGGATCGGTTCCCCTTTGGGGATACCGATGCTGACAACTTTAGCAGTGGTGTGTGTCTCCATTATCTCGCGGAATCGCTTGTTCTTGGACTCATGAACGGTTAGAATGTAGCCCTTGCCTTCGATTCGCGGCATGTCGTCGAGGATCACGGCCGTAGTAGAGGCGAATAGCTCGAATCTACCGGGCGCCATGGTAGAAACACCGTGTCCACTCTTGATTTGGGTTGTATCCAAGCGGTCTTTCGGAAAGGCGTCTGGGCAGCCTTGGGTGGAGGCTGGACGAGTGTTCGCGGTGGAGTTTGGGCGGCGATATGCACTTTGGCGCCTTAAGATGGCGGGAAGAATCGAATTCACACATGAATGCACGGCATTCACATGTCAGTCACGCACTTGAGCATCATGTGAGGAAGAGTCTAGACGCAGGCAGCAGCCTTGATTGCTTCTGCTTTAGTGGCGTGGTGTGTGAGCTGGAGGTAATCTTGCTCATTGCCAAGAATCTTCACTTCGGATCAGGAGCTTGAAGCGATTCTCGCCAGGACCTAGTTGTGCGTGTCCATCGCCCTGTACCTGCCGCAAGGCGCTGATCGACTGGCGAAGATCACAGCACATATATGATTGCGTTTGCATTGATCAAAGGTTACAGCACACATTTTGCATTGCGTTCATCAATGCGCCTGGCCGTCAAATCCAGATCCATTGTCGTAAAGTGCAGTAATCAACCCGGAAGGATCGTGGAAGTGAGCATTGAGGCACACTGCTACCCACACAACGTGATCCTGCCAACGGATACCGGCATTCTTCGCCAGTCAAACAATAGCCGATGGTGGGAATCGTCCTTGTCCGGCCGCTGGAATTGTAGTCGCTGCTCTTCCACCAAATGGCGAAGTCGTGCATCGAAAGTCTGGATGCGCGGGTCAGGGCCAGCTGTGAAGGGAAGTGGGAAGGGAGGATGTATCTTTGCACGACTTTTGACCGCCCACGATAAATGGCCAGGCAAAGGCAACATTTCTCACCTCGAACCGATGGTTTACCATCACCGCCATTTCGGTGCTCAATGTACTGTGCTCTCGACCTCGAAGATGTTCCAGGTAATTGTTATCTCACTGTCTCTTAGCTCCTGCTATATGTAGTTAGCTACCTTGCCAAGCGTTCTTTCCAGGCTCTACGTGTTCTGTGTAACAATCGCAGTTCCCCTCACGAAGACTCGGCTCTTGACAGCACACGCTGGACTCGTCTCGTCGCACAGAGTTGGCAAATACGAGAGAAAGGATTCAGGACAAGCATTTCCATCAAGCACGTTTCCAAAATGCCGGTCAACACTGATCTCGCGGACGAGATCGAGTTCAGAAGTGGACGAGGATCTGCAAACCGGCTCTTGATCTACTTCATACCCGGCAATCCAGGCCTCGTGGAGTACTACCGTCGCTATCTGGAGCATCTCAAGGAATTACTACAAGCTCGCGATGAACAGATCATCATTTACGGCGCTAGTCACGACGGATTCGAGTTCCACACGCCCTCCAAACGAGTCAATCAAGGCACACCACCCTTCTCTCTAAAGCAGGAAATCCACTGCGTTCGAAGCAAACTATCGCTGAAAGCAAGAGAATTATCCACCGACACGCAACCGCTCGACGTCATCCTTGTTGGCCACTCTGTCGGAGCATATATGCTTCTCGAAACGATCGAATGGTGGCAACAACATCCCGACGAACAATCCGTCTTCTCAATAAAAGGCGGCATATGCCTCTTCCCCACCGTCGTCGATATCGCGAAAAGCGATAAAGGCCAGACGCTGCGGCCGGTTTTGAATTTCCCGGGCACAGGTTATATCCTCTCTGCAGTAGCGGCTTGCCTCAACTTTTTGGGGCTTCTGGATGTGGTGACTAGTCGGCTGACTCCTGGGCCCGAAGGAGGAGCGGTGACTGCCGCGTTTGCGAGGAGTGATCATGGGATCAGGCAGCTCATCTACATGGCAAGAGAAGAGCTTGCGTCGATCAAAGAAGATAAATGGCATGCGCAAGATCTCTGGGGTGTGGTACATGAAGCGAATGGTGGCTCGAATGGCAAGCTCTGTAGCGATGAGCGAGAAGGCTCTGTCAGCATCGCCACGGCTCCAGGTGCCCTGCGGACGAAGCTGTATCTTCTTTTCGGGAAGGACGACTATTGGGTCAACAATGACAGTCGCGATAGCTTGATCAGTGCTAGAAACGGAGAGCATACGACCATGGAAGTTCTGCATAACAGGCCAGAGATACCACATACTTTCTCTCTACATCCAGAACACAGCGACCATGTGGCGGAGAAGACGGCTGCGTGGATCGCAACACTAGAGTCAGAGGAGGAATTAGAAGTCTAGATTTGCTCGACAGTATTGAAACCTCTTTTGACAGCTGCCGTCTATTCAGGTCGTCGTTTCTCGTCAAGAGGAGCCGAATTTCTCTCTATTTTGATCCCACCAGTCATGCCAAAAACACTTTCGCCGTCCTAGCGCCGACGCTATACAAACACCAATGCCACCATTTCCCCATCATCGTCAAGATCGTGCTTCGCGCATCCGTCTAATGTTTGCCCAAACTCTGCAAATTCACAAGCTCAAAGTATCTGCCCTTCTTCGCGATCAATTCGCTGTGCGTTCCATTCTCCACAATCTTTCCTTGATCAAACACATAAATCATATCTGCCTTCTGGATCGTCGACAACCGATGCGCGACAGCGATCGTCGTTCGGCCTTTTGCGGCTTTGTCGAGCGCTGCTTGTACGATCTTCTCGGATTCACTGTCGAGCGCAGAAGTGGCCTCGTCGAGCAATAGAATTCGTGGATCGCGCAGCAGGGCACGGGCGATTGCCACACGCTGTTTCTGTCCGCCTGACAGCATGCTTCCTTTGCTTCCTACTACCGTGTCGAATCCTTCGGGGAGAGACATGATGAATTCGTAGATGTTTGCATCTGTGCAGGCTTGGACGATGGCTTCTTCGGGGACGTCTTCGGGTGCTTTGTCTGCCCCAAGGAGAATGTTCTCGCGGATTGTGCCTTGGTAGAGAGTGGGTTCCTGGGATACGAGGGCGAGCTTGTTACGGTAGGAGTTGACTTTCAAAGAGGAAATTTCCTTGCCATCGACGTAGATGCCGCCCACGAGGGGGTTGTAAAATCTCTCCAGCAAGGCAATGGTTGTCGATTTACCACAACCAGACGCTCCGACGAGAGCCACGTACTGGCCAGGTCGCACCGATAGGTTCAGGCCCCGTAGTACAGGTTGCTCGGGTCGCGTAGGATAACGGAAGTGCACGTCACGGAACTCAATCTCTCCCTCCACTTCAGTGATGTCGACACCCTCAGTTGCCCAGGTATCGATCTCTGGCTTGCGATCAAATAAAGTCTTCATTTCATATGCAGCATGCTTGGCCTTGCCCATGTCAGGTGCGAAGCTGAAGATCGTTCCGGCAGACTGCGCTCCAAAGATAACAGCGGAGAAGCACAAGAAGAACTGAAACATGCTGTACTCTCCGCTGCCGATGAGAGTCCCTCCGTACCAAAATCCGAGGGCAATGCACAAGAACATCAGACTCTGCGAAGCGGCATAGAGGGAGCTCGAGCGGATGATCGACTGCAGTGAAGCCTTTTCCTGAGCCACGATCTGCTCATGGTAGTGATCCCACACGTCGTGCTCACGAGTCAACGATGCCACGGTACGTATCGCAGAAGTTGCCTCGCAGGCATATGAAGCAGACTTGGAGTAGGCCTTCTTTGCACGTGCTTGGAACCTGGTGAGCATCCAGAAACGCAAGAAGCCGCAGGCCAGCACGACTGGTACCGTAGCGATGCAGACCAGTGCTAGCTTCCAGCCAATAGCCAAGGCGATGATGAAGCCGACAATCAATGTAGTGGTGACCAGGAGTAAAGTACCGAGTGTAACTCCAGACATACCGGCGAGATGGGTGGTTTCCGTGCTGAGGAAGGAGGTCAATGCTCCAGCAGAATTCTCCTCCCTATCGAAGAACGCAATGTCCTGTCGTAAGATGGTACGGAAAGACCTGTCACGAGCTCTACGAACCAATTTCTCGCTGCACCATGCAAAGGCAAAGCCTTGTCCGAAGTAGGATAGAAGCTGAACCATGGCCAGCATAAAGTACATCCACGACCAGAAGTTGGCCTCTGATCGAAGTGTACCGTATTGGCTTGGTGGCAGGGACAGTGAGGTAATGGATTTTGCCAGGAAGAGGGATTGGGTAGGGTTACCTCCACCACAGATGATGGACCAGAACAACCCGACGAGCATCCATTGCCATTCGGTCTTGTTGAATGAACCGACGACTTTGATCAAGGTCCAGAGGGAGTACTTGGGCGCAGCGCCCTCCTCTCTCTTCGCGAGAACCTTGCTCGAGGCTGAGTTCTGAGTCCTCGATCGAGAAAGTTTGAGATCGTCGGGGTCCTTTGCGAGATCAGTACTCGAGGAGTGGTACAATTTATCTTCCTTCTCATCGAAGACTTCCTCCTCCTCGCTTTCCGCGCCAGCCTGATCATTTTCCGCAGCAATTCTCTGAGCTTCGACCAGACTACAGTACGCGCCGTTCTTTTCAAGCAAATCGTCGTGCGTGCCTTGCTCGACGATGCGCCCTTGTTGCATCACCACTATGTTGTCTGCATCTCGAATGGTGCTAAGGCGATGAGCAATCACGATGGTAGTTCTCCCTTGAGCGGCCTTGTCCAAGGCAGCCTGTACGACCCCTTCACTCTTTGTATCGAGGGCTGAAGTGGCTTCATCCAGTAGCAGAATCTTCGGATCACTCACAATGGCTCTAGCGATTGCAATGCGTTGCTTCTGACCTCCAGACAGTAGGAACCCGCGTTCACCAACATTTGTTTCATATCCCTCAGGCAATTGGCAAATAAAGTCATGTGCATTGGCCATTTTGGCAGCGTTCTCGACGAGTTGCCGCACTTGGTCCTCTGGCAGATGTTCCGCGTCAGTGCCAATCAGCCCATGTCGGATATTGCCAGCGATGGATGTTGCAAAAAGTGTGGGCTCTTGAGAAACGAGACTGATCTGTTGTCGAAGCCAACGGAGATTGAGATCCTGAACGTTGTGTCCATCAAGTGTCACGGTGCCTCCGACTGAGTCGTAAAATCTTTCCACGAGTCCTACGATCGTACTCTTGCCGGAACCGGAAGCTCCAACTAACGCGGTTGTCTTGCCAGCGGGGACCACGAGACTGACATCTTGCATGACGACCACTTCTGGGCGAGAAGGGTAGATGTGCTTGATGTTTTTCAGCTCAACAACACCCTGCAATTGGTCAAGCTTGATGCCATCGTCGGAGGTAGGGTCGAGTGGAGACACACGATCGATTGTGCTGTAGATCTTGGACGCTGCGGCCACTCCAGTCGTGAAAGCCTGAACGTTCGGTGCGACGTTGCCCAGAGCGAAAGCTCCAATCATGATTGACATGATAATGGTGATGACGCTCTGAAGAGTGGTTTCGCCACTAACAATGAACCGACTGCCCATCCAGAATGCCAAGCTGTAGCTGAGGTAGACGTAGCACATCAGGAAACCAATCATGGAGCCCGTGATGGCCTTCGTCTTGAATCCTGCAACCTCTGCGATGGCCAGATGCTTGTCGTACTCCTTCGCTAATTTCTCTTGCGTGCCGAAGGCGATGGCATTTCGAATAGAGCTGATTACTTCCTCGGCTACAGTTCCGCCTTCCGCGTACGAAGCCAAAGAAGCCTTGTTCCATTTAACAATAAACTGACCAAGAATGCCCATGGTAAGGAAGATGGCCACCACAGATGACGTGAGGATCAAGGTCAGTTTCCAGTATTTGATGTATCCAATCACATAGGCCGTTATGAAGGTGGCCAGTGCTGTCAGTGTCAACCCGACCTTTTCAGAGATGCCGTCCTGCACCAGGTTCGTATCAGCTGTGATACGAGTCGTGATTTCGCCAGCCCCCAGCTTGTCGAAATATCCAATGTTTTGTCGCAAGATGCTGGCCAAGTAGTGCTGCCTCACTTTGCCAGAAATATGCTCTCCTGCGTATATGAAGCCCACCGTCGCCACATACGTAGCAACAAACTCGGCAATGCCCAGATACACAAAGTACAGCGTCAACCTACTGATCTCCGATGAGAAATCAGATCCAGTGACTGTTCCCTGGAAAAATCCCTGGAAAGTGCCTGTCAAGGAACCAAATACAACGGTCATCAGCGGCAACGCCGCTCCTGCTGCAATGGCAGCGATCGAACTGATGGCGATGATCACAAGATCGTTTCTCGTAGCATATCGATAGAGCATGGTGTACTTGACGCTCACCGGCGGTATCTCCACTTGTCTTCGCAAAATCGCCGCCTCGTGCTCTGGGAGATGCGCAAGCGGGTCCTGGTCCTTTTGTTCATCGTCCTCCACTTTTGCTGAGCCATTTGAACCTTTCGAGTCCGATCGTTGTAAAGCCGGTGCAGGCTCCGGTGCGATTTGTGTTGGGAATGGTGCCTGTGCGAACGCCGCCTCCTCCTGCTCAACTACTGTCTTCTCTTGATCGACTGTCTCGGTGTTGTGGGCTCCATCGCGAGAGTGTAAGATGTCGGGCGAGCGACCATCGTCATGCTTTTCCGCCCCCATCGTCGAGTTGCGCGTGGAGGAGGTGTCGAGACGGTTATACTGGCCCTCCGGCCGAGGCACTTTGGGGTCGAATCAGTCCTAGAGGTAATGACGAACGGATTCTCTGTGCTGTCAATTCGCGAAGGAGGGTATTGCGAAACGCTTTGTGAAATCGGTGACGGAATCGATAACCTAGAGTCAACGCGTATGATGTCGCTATGCGATCGAGAACTCCCGAAACAGACACCGCTTCAGACGATTAATGTGTAGGGAAAAGAGGGCGCGATTGAGGAATGAAGACGTATACTTGCCGGCAGGCGAAAGGCGCTACGCCCTCTGTTAACACGGTACTAGAGAACATTAATGCATGCAATGTACGGACAAAACAAGATCCGAAGAGCAATGTGGGCGGTTCAGACGCCACGAGGACGTGGAGGTCTCGTCGATGCCGTAGGCTCGATGCCGCTGACCAATAGCGTGAATGGCCTCCGGAAAGCGATGTATACGAGATCCACTTGCTGCACCGGTTCGCTTCCTTCTGGAAATCAGGGATCACCTGGTGTTCAGAGGGCCAAGCGGACGACTACTGCGAGAGTGCTCACGGTATGCTGGTGCAACTTCGGCCAGCGCAGCCGATTTCTGCAATGGCCCGAGACCAGGCGATGAGAAGAGGTGTATGATAGGAGGATTTCCACCTCGGCCGAGAAGGTAGGACTGGCCCGGCACACCGACCAACGAAGGCCGCGTATCACGCCACGATCCCAAGAACTCAGGATGACAGAATGGCCTCGGGTCGCCCGAATCTGGGAGCGGATAGTGCGATGCGATTGCCAAAACGCAACGGCAAGCTTAGGAGGAAGCTTGACTCTCTAGCTCGTATTGTGTGCGAATTGCGTGGAGGTGGAGGAAGAACTGACTCATCAGACAGGGCTTCCGTAGGCAGCGGCGTCGACCTCACTCCTCAGTTCCCCACCACTCCGTCTTGGAAACACACGCAATTCACCTCCTCTCCGCGTGACTCTCAGTCTAGTCACCAATGTGGCGACGAGGTTTGGCACACGTCGTTGCACTGGCATCAGCAGGCCGGCGTGGAGGGAGGTTTGGCCGCCGCCAGCTCTGCGGCCATCCGAGTCGCAAGTGTCACACCCATTGTCTTGCCGTCTGGAGTTGTGCACCGAATGCAAACAGGAGACTGACAATCGTTCATCAAGATTGAGCAATCCACAGCATGGCCTTGCAATGGTCCATGCAAGGCTTCGAGAAGCACGCCAGCCGCGGAAAGCTACTTATGGTGATGCACAAATGGGTTTGAGGTTTTGTCGTACAGGTCGTGCTGCCTCAACTGCGTTCGTTTGATGTTGTACAGGAGTCAAAGAGATTTCTGTATCACGACGGCACGCCGCACCTGCGTGAACCTGACGTTGGAATGAGGGTCGAGGTGAGGTCGTTTGCTCCCTTGCATGTGCGACGAAACGCGGAGTGGAGGTCGCGACGACATTACAACTTCTTCGTTGCTTCTCTGCTGTGCCCACGTCGACCACACATAACTTCGCTCTTTGCCTCCCACGGCGTCCACTCGCTCAAACACCCTCTACTAATCATGAAGTCGTTCGTTCCATTCGCCGCCACCGCCCTTCTTTCGCTCGCTTCCGCCACTTCCATCTTCGACATTCTCAAGACGCGTCAAGCAGCGCCTCAGAGCTGCAACGTAGGCTCTAACCTGTGCCCGGGATGTGACGGTAGGGACATCACCGACAACGCCGGCCATCAATGGTCAGTCACTTGCGATTTCGCCATCGAGGCAGAAACGGAAACGCCAGTCGGTGGGGATTTCTCGACCTCCATCTGCTTGGATGCCTGCAACGACAACGACGATTGCTTTGGCGTCACCTTCGCACCAAATGGCAGCTGCGCCATTGCTTCCGGACAACAGCAGGGGCTGACCTACATTTCGGGCTACACTAACCTGGCTCGTCTGGCTGACGCTGCTACCCCATCTGCTTCACGCGTAAGCATTATCACGACCATCACCGGCTCGGGCGTCACTCGTACTACTCGTGTCCCTGTTACCACTACAGGGACCAATGGCGCGGCCTCACCGACACCTCCTCCAATGACTGGCCAATGTAATCTCGACGATGAGGACATGTGTCCAAAGTGCTCCGGTCAAGTCGCTGTCGATAGCAATGGCAAAGCTTACCGTGTCCTCTGTGACACCTCCCTCAACTCCAACGGAAGCTACTCGCCACAAGAGTGGCTGTCTCCCAATGAATGTCTCGCAGAGTGCGACAAGCTCGATTTTTGTACCGGTGCCACTTATGTTGATGAACGAAGCTGCGAACTCGCGAAAGGAGATCCGGACACAGTCTTTGATGAATCTTTCACTGCTTTCCTCCCCCTTTTGACTCCGGCACCATCTTCCTCCACGGCGTTGGCTCCCACGCGTGTTCCGACTTGGAACTCTTCCACAATTGCATCTACTCCTCGCGTTCCGCAACCGAGCGTATCGATTCAACCTGTCAGCTCCGAGTGCAATACTTCGGCAGTCACCTGCAATCAGTGTGATGGGTATCCGATTACTGACAAGCTCAACGGCTCTTACACAGTCATATGCGAGCGCGAGCCAATGTGTGTCACCACGGACCCGCGCGAAGAAGCCACGCAGGAGGAGTGCTTGCAATTCTGTGATCAAGATGTGGCCTGTTCAGCTGCTATGTGGGCGCCAGGTTCGCAGTCCTGCAACCTATGCCTGCGAGGATTCGAGTTGAGCCGGGTGGCTGGACCTTTGCCTTACGTGCTACTGGCAGCTGACATTGATGGAGACGATGACAATTCGACTGGCAACATCACTGCTCTGCCATCGACGGTATCGTCCTCGCCAGTACGCAACATTACCGATCTGCCGGCGCCATTTCCCACACAAGCGTCGTCGATGGCACCTTACCCTACTACGAACGCTACGCGACTCAGCATCACTCCAACCTCACTACCTGGACGCGCTTCATCGAGTTTGCCAAGTCAGACGGCTGTGTCGTGCCCAGCATCAGACAACAGTGTGTACATTGATGCCGACTCCAAAGCCGCATTTGCAATTGGCTGCGACTCGCGTTTCGATGGCGCACACTCGGCCTTCGTTACAGCTTCCGACTTTGAAGAATGTGCGGCACTGTGCACTGGCTCCTGCGACGGTGTACAGTTTGGTGCGACCAGCCGCTGTGGCCTCTACACCGATATCACATTTATCGGTGGAGCTCAAAGCTGGACTGCAGCAGCACGCGTTACGGATCCTGGATCCACTGGATTCCCAGCATCAGTGTCGTCTGTCGCTGTGAGTGCCACCGGGAACGCCAGCCCTATAGTAACACCGAGCAGCACATTCAGCTATGCATCGCCACTCGCAAGTGCGTTTGTGACCAGCAGCCGTTCTAATGTTACGGTTCCCGTGCAATCACCGGGCGTGACGACTCGCGCTGCTCCAGTGCCAGACATGCTCGCATAAAGCGGAGAAGTCCATCTAGAGACTGCAACGCATCAAGAGAACGGAAAGGAGCCGACGAGACGCACCTCTTGCCAGGCGCAAGGGACGGCAGAATGGCCTGTCGATCGGAAATTGGAGGAACTGCATGGAACATGATGGAATGTATAATTGATACGGGCACGGCTCGGCTCCACTGCGTACCATTCAGTATGTAATTCCAACTTCGAAAATGGCATTGGAAGTAAGAAAATGCGTGCAGACCTCTCCAATCGATCGTGAATGAGCTCAATCGTAGCATGCGACATCCATGCTGACTCCCCAACGCCATTGCTAAGCTCAGTTGCCAAAAAAAAATATCAATATTGGACACGAAAGTCTAGTTGAAGCGCTGCCGTTTTGCGCCTTGTCCTCGCTCCTCTGCAGCTCTTTTGCGCTCGAGCTCTTCTTTCATGATGCGTTCCGCATTGCTCATTTTCTTTTCAGGTTCCGCACGGACGACCTCTGTCTTCTTCGCGAATGGGTTCTTCTTCGCCAGTGGATTGGCATTCTTCTTCTTTGCAGCCAGCGATAATGACACCTTGGTGGCACCTTCAGGCTTTGTGCTGCTTTCTGTTTCCTCGTTCGCCTGGCTGTCTGGTTTGCCTACAGTTTCAGGCTCCTCGTCTGCAGCTTTCAGATCTGCTGTTGAGAAGGTCTCGATCGCGACTGGAGTGCCTTCCACAGGTTGTTCATCGGCTTCTTTATTTTTTTCCGGCACTTTGGCGCCTTTCAAACTCAGTGACACTTTTACTGGCTCTAGAACTTTTTCTTCCCCGTTCTGTTCGCCTTGCTCTGCTTTCTCCTCCTCGGCCTTTCTCCTTCGTTCCGCTTCGTTCCTCTCGGCTTCTTCTCTTGCCCTCTTGATCTGCTGCTCCAGTAATTTCGATTCGATGTCCTCGTCACCCTTGGCTAATCGATCTTTTCGCTTGATATCCTCTTTTCGTCGAATCGCTTCTGCGCTATCGTCGATCCATGCGATCTCCAATCCTCGATCGCCCTCTTCCACTCGACATATCCCCTCTCGTCCCAGATATTTCGCAAACTCGGTCAAACTCGGCCACTTTGTACTGTTCATGTGCACATGCTCTTTGTCCTTGATGTACTCGTTGTAGAATTGGTTCAGATTGATCTTCTTCTCGCCGTGTCCCGTGCGCAGCAGTTGTATGAAATCTCGCTGGAACTCTCGCGACTTCTCGTTGATGTAGCCTCGGGCGTTCTCGCCCACGATTTGCATGTTGCGATTGTGCGATTCCGACATGGTGTGTTGTTTGAAGCCGTTCTCGTCTCGACATTGTTTTTGGCACGGCTCGCACCACCAGCGCAGACGTTGTAGTCCGACCATTTTGGACTTGTTGGCAATCGCCTTGGTCGAGCCTGGTTCTGCGCGACCCATGATGACGATGGTTTCGAGGATGGAGGTGTATTGACGTGCGGCTTCGTCGCCTGAAGATGCTTGTGATAGACGCCTTTGACGGGGTCGGGCGGCCGAGTAGACCGGTTCTTGGGCCTTTCTCGAGTATGGTGAAGTGTCGTCGGACTGGGATATGTAGATGGAATGTCTTCACATATGTCGCAAAGAAAGTGAATAGCGATCTGACCGTATGACTCGCGTGCGCGGGCACGGGTGGCGCCTTCCCTGCCCAGTTATTTTGTGGTCCGCCACCTGACGCCTGATGCCTTGTCGCTCGTCCCTCTGCGTCCGTGAAGAATGACAACTTGCACTTCCAGCAGATATGTTTAGCAGCAGACTGCCGCTGCATCGCGTACCACTGTAGGTCCCCAACATATACACTGCTGTCTGCCGATTACACACGCTGGTTCGGGCATCACCACAATGCGACTCTCGAAGCTTCTTTTCACCCTCCTTTCCCTTCATACACCATCCACGATAGCTCGCAGCTGGAGCAAGAGCAAAGATGCCATTCTGCTGTCGAGCGTCAAGGCGCTTACGCTACGTGATGGTGCCATGACAACTCATCGACGCGTCGATCCGATGCCACAGCTTGTATGTGTGGGAGGCAACGCCAAGGGTTTATACACTGTGGACCGCATGCGATGTACCAACTCTGGGCACGAATACGATAGAGAAGACGTTCAATGGACCTGCAAAGCCGAGCTCCCTGTCGAATTCAAGCTCGGCGGCACAGATGTCATCTGCGAAGGCTACGACTCGCCTGACGATCCATACGTTCTGAAGGGGTCATGTGCCGTTGAGTATCGCCTCGTTCTGACAAAAGCTGGCGAGGAGAAGTATGGCGTGCCCAAGGGAAACTGGTGGGGAGGCTCACAGCGTGGTGACTACGATCGCTACAGCGAAGGTGCGTACACTTCCCGTCAAGTTCGGTCATTGAAACATCGCTCTAATTTAACTAGGCGGCATAACACTATCAAACGTGATATTCTGGTGCTTCTTCCTCTTCGTACTCGGTGTCATCATCTGGAGCGTCTGGACTGGCGGTGGCAACAACGGCCAAGGCGCACGACGACGTGGTCAAAGACGGGGCGGCGGTGGTGGTGGCTACGATGGTTTCGACGATCATAACGATCCGCCCCCGCCCTATACGCCCCGCGCACCTAGGCCAAAATCAACATACACTTCCTCTCCCAGTAGCGATTCCTGGCGCCCTGGATTTTGGTCCGGTACTGCAGCAGGCGCCGCTGGAGCTTTCGCTGCCAACCAGTGGGCAAACCGCAACAACAGGACAAGATATGATCAACCACAGGCTGGCCCATCAAACTGGTTCGGAGGCGGAGCTAGCAGGAGTGACAGCTTCGGAGCCGGGCCATCCAGGTCATCGACTACGCCCAGCTCATCACGCTACGAGTCCTCTGGTTTTGGAGGTACGAGAAGACGTTGAGAAATCAAGTGTTGGTCGAAGAAATATTCGGGCAAACACCCTCAGGTCGCGCAGTGCGCCTCACATCAGGCTCGATTCCTCCAAATTCTCACTCCACTCTCCACGTGGTCCTTTGAGCGACTCTGGTGGAACACGAGACGAAATGCGACAGACTGTAGGACGCGGCAAGTCAAGCACGAGCATCGACAAGCAGCCTGCATCGGAGGTAGTAGGTGTCAGCACTCTCTCAGGCACGTGAAGTGTTGTCAAAGCAGCGAGGGCTTCGGACGATCGGCCGGGGCAATGCCTTGACGACGGAATCTCGGATAACAGCGTAGCACGCGTTCCCGTGCGACGGGTCGGCAAAGATAGTAAAGCTGCCGCACAAGAGAAGCCAGGATGCGAGAGAATAGTGTGAGCAAATATGTCAGCAGCGCAGAACGTAGCCTGCCCTGAAAAGGGCCGGCAAAATCGGCCACATGTCTCTTTGAACATGGGAACTCTTGAGAGGCGGGTCTTGCCCAATGCAAATCTCTACCTCCTACGAGCTTCGGAGGAGTACGTCGGCGTTCAAGTGGTCCCATAGCGCTTCTACCCTACAAGCTCTCCGTAGCTACACCGCACCGCCAAGACGCAGTGCATTGAAGATCTTCGATCGACACCGCCTGACTCGACCCAAACCCTGCGCATGCGCAGACGTTGAGGTCTCGCGCTCGCCGAACTTCGCATGGCCCAGCTTGCACAGCATATCGATATTGCGATATCGCCTGCCTTTGAAAGGGCGATGCAACCTTTCTATAGCACAACATAGCGAACACAACGCAATTCGCCGCATCGAGGATCCGAGTGAGGCGTAGGCGTTCGGCTACCGCGCACTACTTTGCATCGGCTGGGACGAATTTAGAACAGCTTTTGTACAACTTCGGACGTAGCGCATCCTCGGACGCATCCCATTGGTTGCTGCGCCATAGATCCTACGAAATAGGATGCACTGTTACCACAGTGCCTCGTGTCAATGCTACGATGTTACTGCTATGATGCAAGGCTGGAGCTAAAAGGTTACCCTCTTCTGACCAGACACGAGATGGAGCCGGTAGATGGCTGGGTTTTGCAGTCTTGCCACATGGATGCGACCATGTATAAGAGGATTTGAGTCCGCTGCCAACTAGTGCTGCTCGGAAGACAAAGTTCCACATCACAATTCAGTATAATCTACGAGAACAAAGTACCTCAAAAGCATCCAAGAACAGCCAGCCACCAAAATGAAATCAGTTTTGTTCGCAGCAGCTTTCGCAGCTCTCTCCATCGCAGCACCCGTCACGAAGCGAGTAAGTCTCTCTTTCCTCCCAGTCACCCACACCACTTTCTTCCAGAAATTGACATCCTCATCAGCAATGTTTCATCGACGAAGCCGGCGTGCAAACCTGCATCAACAACCCCACCTGCACAACCCGCGATGACGGCACCGTAGTCTGCGTCTCCAAACGCACACCAGAACTCTCATCCTCCTCTTCTCCTACAAAACGCCAATGCTACATCGCCGAATCCGGAGAACAAACGTGCATCAACGACCCCACATGCACCGAAAACGAAGACGGAACAATCTACTGCGTCGCCAAGAAACGCAGTATTTCCGAAGCAAATGCTTTGATGAGACGCCAGTGCTATATCACGGAATCGGGAGAACAGCACTGTATTGATGAGCCGACGTGTACGAAGCAGGAAGATGGGTCGGTGGTTTGTGTTTCGAAGAGGAATGTCAGCGAGGGACAGGCGTTGCAGAAGAGACAGTGTTACGTTGATGAGAAGGGAGAGCAGCATTGCATCAACGACCCGACTTGTCATAAGAATGAGGATGGGAGCGTGGTTTGCGTTGCGAAGTGAGCGGTGCGAGATGGAGGAGAATGTGCGGGCGATGAAGATGGCGTGGTGGGGTTAATGTGATCGAGGATGTGACGATGGACAAGGGGACGATTTGATGAATTTATGAAGGGATATGACAATGAAATGGATGATAGACGTATAATGTCGACACCAGAGGCCAAGATACATGACGAAAAGCTAATTCTTTCGAACTCGAGTGTTGATTTCACCTCTACTGACTGCTACACAACGACAGATTGAAGGTCCCAGTCCCTCGCATCGCATCTTGACCGTCATCATTCGAGTACTTCGGGAACACCAACCTCTAGCTCGTTGGCCAACTCGAATACCTCCATGATGGGCTCTGCTCCGAAGCCAATAGACCACCCCTTAATCCGATGTTTGCACTCCTTCAGCGTAGCGGGAATTCCAAGGTACGAGAGTTTCTTGCCTGCCCCAGCGTTCGATCTTTGCAAGACCTGTAGCGCATCATATATTTCCATGCACATTTGGCACTGTACGACCGCTACAATGTTAATCTAGCCGTGTTTGCAAACATCAAGAAGCTTGACCGTGAAGCAATCAAGGTGTAGAGGGCCCATATAGCCAGAGGTCTATGAGCTCTCTGCCCCATTCCGAAGCTGAGCGTGAATACTGAGACGGGGCGGAAGAAACAGGCGGCCGATGTTGGTAGAGGTTGGACAGTGTCAGGCGAAGGGGCAACGCGGCTTGTGCAGCTTATCTGGACCTTCTCACTGAAGCAAGCGGGCGCCATCGAGAGCGAAGCTGTGGGGCTAGCAAGTGAAGCCTGTTTGGCGGGTGAGAAGTGAAGTGAAGCCGGCCGAGGGTGTCACCACGTGCGCATTAGCGCTTGGAGGGTGTTGCTTGAGCTCTCGACAGAGTGATCGAAAGTGACCGATCTAGAACGACAATTCTTGGAGAATACGTGCGGATCGGAATTCGAAAAATCGTGGCGATGAAGCCCACAGACGGGATTCGTCTCTGGAGTGAGATCGGAAGAGAAGCTGGCCAACGCTCCTGTCGGGTTCTGAGCGCTCCGGTGTTGCCTAACCCAGTCCAAGATCACCGCTCTTGGCGTATACCGGGACTCTAGAGTTCCAGAAATCGCGTCTTTGAACGGGTTTGAGGTCGTGGGTAGGAGGTGCATGGACTCGTGTATCTGTCCCCTGCGGCGCTTCCAAGCCTTGCGAAGAGGCTTGGGTGCAAAGAGCACCATGTCGTTTCTGAGGCAAGAGCCCGTTTCCATCGATTTCCTATCGTCACTGGAAGTCGGACTCTGGACAAGTCCTCCCGGCGCATCTTCAGCCGTCACCAATCTCGGGCGCTGGGAAGCTTCTATCTCGATGAAAAGACGTGTGCTTGTTGGAGAATTGGCTGCACGATGCGCGGCTCGAATCCTATGAGCAGTCAGTGCCTAGCAACCATCCGCACATGATTCAATTGAAGCATTGCACCACCCTGGCTTCCATAACAAATCTATCGCTTAGGCTACCAGCCCATTGTCATATTCAACTTATGCATATTCGCATCTCGATGTACTCATTCCCCTCTCCGACGTCCAAAGTGTCTCGAATTATTTCATCCAAGCGCCTCGCAAGTATCCTACTGCTGCAAAGTATTGCCTGCCGCTTACTCCAAACCCCTTCACTTGCTGCTCAGCCGTAATTTCTTCTTCGCGCTTCTCAACAAAGACGCTGGTCTCTCTTTGCTCTTCGGTCACTCATTGGCATCTACTGGGCCTTGGTTGCGTTTACCTTGGCCTTGAGACCAGCAGATGGGTCCTCGGTGAAGAAGCGGGCGAAAAGTGGCTGGAGGAGCGATCGGAAGACAACTTGGGCACCACTGTGAGAAACCGTCAGCGTTCCGAAGAATGCAAGGGGCCCTTGGCCAAAAAAAAATTGCAATTCGTACCCAGTCTGTGGAAGCGACATCCAGAGGACAAGGATGAACTTGAAGGTGTAGTAGAAGGGGAACCAGTAGACTGCGTTAATGGCAGACTCAAGCACAGTCAAGAAGGCGTACACCACCCAGTACTAGCGAACAGCCGTCAGTGCTTGATCTCGCCTTATCGTGGCTTTTCAACGTACGGTAAGCCATTGGCTGTCATCCGCCTTGCCGCTGGTGAAAAGAGCTTGAAGAGAGTAGTAGGCTGGGATGGCAAAGCCAGCAGTGTTGACGAGGAACTCGCCAGCAATGTTAAAGAAGACGAGGAAGAAGTAGAGGGCGCCGAGTCCAAGGACGACGTAGACCTTGGGGACGCTGGTCTGCTGCTCGAAATTGTTGAGGGCGGGGTACTTGCTGAGCTGGTATGGCGGTCAGCATAGGCATCGCAGAACAGTCAAGACACCAGCGCCTGAGGTCTGCGATGATCATACCTCCTTATCGAGCTGAGACAGGTGGTACTGAGCCCTGTTCGCAATGTCAGCGGGTCGCTAAGCAAGCGGCTAGCTATGCCTGTGCCTTCCGCCCTGCTACGCTCCAGCTCTGTATGATAGCGACAGTGGGAGCAGCATGGAGCAAGGCTACTGCTCGTCGTCCGTCTATCCCTTCACGCTGCTTTTACGGAGCTCGAAGCGTGACTGCTGGGTCTGGGCGGAGGCCTGCAGCGTGTTCGCAGCAGCTGGGACGCAGATTGGACGTACCGTTCCTGGACGGAACCAGATGAAGACATGTTGTTAGTGTTGTTGTTTTGGCGGCAGCAGCGGTGTTGTTGTTATTGTTTGCGTCGTGAGATTAAATGCTCGAGAAGGCGGCCAACGGGTGGTGGAAGGGGAAAAGGTCAGTACGGTTCTGAATCAGACGGTTGAGTGGTAGAGGTACAAAGCGAAAGTTGGCCCAGGATTGGAGGGTGCACCATGTCGCACGTCACGTCACTGCTAAATACCTCCCCGATCTCGAAGGCCGCATCTGGAGGCACTGGCGTACAGATCGATCCGATGTAATTGCCCTCGCGCCGTCGACAGCGACATCGATAGCACGACCACCGCCCTCCGCCCTCTCCGCCCAACGGCCACCATCCCTCATGCATATGACGCTCGGTGATTGAGTGGGCCTTGGCATCGGTGCTGAAACCGGCTGGACCAAAAGTCAGCCAGAGAGGCGGAGCTAATCCGTTGCTGGACCACTCCCGTTGTTTACCATATCATCAACAACCAGCCGATCGAGCATATTGTCCGTCCAGCGCCGCGCCTCGC